>VWPU01004157.1:0-99494 GCA_013398955.1 Callaeas wilsoni | reverse complement strand
CCCACCAAATTTATGGAAAATATGCAGGAATATGTAAATTTCTCAGCAAAGAAGAAAATTTTGATTTTCAAAAAAGGTATCATTTATTCACTAGAAGATCTTTTTCTTCTATTTTTATGGGCTCTGTACTCTGTAGAATATGAATGCACATGCCTGTGAGCAGTGATGAGGTTCAGAGAAATGAATGATAAATAAGAGTACAGTGCTATCAGTGGAGGACATAAGCATCATTTTAGCCTCCCACATGTGTAGTCATGTCTTTGCCCTTCAATAATGAGACTCTCAACATTTGCATCACAAACTTGAAATAGCAGATGATATTCAAAACTCATAAGACTGCTTCCATTTATGTCAATAAATCTCTGCCCCAGAGATGGTTTTCCTGGAGCTGCTGGCATATAAGCAGCTCAGATGCATGAGCTATAATCCTTATAGAATGGTATAACAGGAAAACCCTTCAAATTTTAAGTTATTTGTCATTATCAGGTAGCGCAGTTGCACATTACACAGTAAAGCCCCAGGTATGTGTGACCTCTGCTATATTTGACCAGTTATGACTCATTAAACTAATCCAGTACAAGCTAGAACAGCAATTCATGAATATATTAATTTTGCTTTGTAACTTTTGCTAACTATTCACCTGTGTGTCACATTTGGGACAGGAAAACAGAACATGTTAGAAACCATTATAAAAATCACTCACTGACCTCCGCTACCAAGAATGCCAGTGAGACTAGCCTGGCAGCACACAATCAGCCACGACATTGCTAGCTTCTGCCAGCAGTCTACTTCAGAAAGTAACATAGAGTTAAAAAAACTGCCCTCTGGCCATGTCCAAGATCCTGCAGAAAGCTGAGCCAGAGGTGCAAGAACTCTGTGTAGCAGTCCAGGCCAGCAGCCAGGACTTAGGCATACTGAGCAGCTGGAGTCAATGTCCTGATTCCTGCATCCATGGTTCTAGTGCACACCGGACCAGAGGGGCTAGGGACATGATCTGCATGAGATTGCTGTGAAAGTGCCATTGAAAAAGAAGTCACAATCCACTACTATATCCGTCTTTTATAGTTAATCAATTTCGAATTATATATCACGGAGTGCTTCTATTCTAGCCTCTACTCTGCCTGGAGGTTCTCCTGTGGCACAATTATTCTTATTTTTTTTGTGCTCTTAGATCTGCAAAATAATAAATCAGTAAGTGATGGTGGAAACAACCATGGTGAGAGATGATAAGAGGACAAGTTTTCACTTATGAAGTAGAAGGTAGGAATACCAAAGAAGACATGAAACTTCTGAGCCAAGAAGCTTCAGGAATTAGCACTCGGTTGAGCACAGAAGGAAGTTAAACATTCACTTCAGATTCTTACATCTTCCCTGTCACTAACCCAGGGCTCATTATTGTTAGAACATGCAATGGGTTTATTTTTTCATCTTAGCAAATTGGTTTTAACAGGGTGGTGAAACTACAAGTTAAATTATGAACTACACGTTTAAACAGTTTGACAAAAGTCAATATAAATTTCAATAATCCAATTGTCAAATTCAGATAAGAAGTCAATTCTTTAAAACCAAAATATATCCTTAGGCTGAGCTTAGAAAGATTGATTACCTTCTCTCTCTAAATAACTGAACTTTAATATTATGAGCTGCTTTTCAGGAAATCATAGCCAGCTGAATATGACCATGTGATTAAAGAACACATAAAGAAGATACCACATAAGAAAGCTGTGTGGTAATTATTCCAATCAACTAATTGGTAAAAAGAATCAAATGCTGCTATCTATTTAAATTCTCTTTATTCTATCAGCCATTAAATACATTGAACCAGAAGACAATTGGCATTGTATTCTGTGTTTTCCTTTTCAGGGAAGTCAGGCATATCATGACTCTAAGGTCCCTTCTCATTTTGAGTACTTAAAAAGCTGTAATTCTGGTTTACAAATTATATGTTGTAGTAAAGTTCTTTGGTCAAAGTTATAAGACAAAACCATATCTTAAGATGAGAAAAATATTTTCCATTGTTCTTCTTTTCAGAAGTGATTTGTGAACTATGAAGTTGATTCTCATAAAGGTAAGTAATCAGTTTAGGAAGATTTTAATTATTTCTGAAGTATTCTTTCTATTTTCTATCTATTATTTACTTTCTATTCTCTCCCCACCCCAATAGTTCTAGCCATTATAAGCTATAATGTGAAAAATCACAAATTTTAAAAATTGTCCTAGTTTTGACAAAAATAAGTGCACCAGAGGTACCACTTGTTTTTAAAAGTCATACAGCTGAAGGATAAGCTGAGAACTGAATCCTATTTGTTGAAAATTCACACCTCTTAAGGATATTTACTTATAATAATTTATACTGCTTCTATATTTTAAATGGCTTTTTCAATATAAATTAGTATCTAGTGTCTCAAAATCTCTGCAATACTTTCTGGTTTTGGTGTGTTTTCAAAAGTTGAATTAAATTTTATCCTTTCTTCTTTATTATAGCCTTATGTATAATAAATAGCAGTATTTGAACATCACTTGGTTTTTTAAGTTACATTTTTATAGCTGATAGTTTTTCACTATGCTCTATAATACTAATATTTGTTCACTCTTATTTATTTTTACTTTTATCATATTTAGCTATTTCAGAGTACATGCATAATATCTATGCTGTTATAAAATATTTACTAAATCTAGATTATGTTTATGTATACTAAATACACTATACTGTAAACATACACATATACACGGCAAACTACTTTAAACATTGATTACATTTCTATCTATAATTTATTCAAAGCTGTTTTATAACATGTCTGTAAACAGCTTCTGTTGTATTTGGATACGTTTTGTCCTTGTTCCTTAATTGTCTTCGGTCCTTAATTCTAACGTGCATGGTTTTTTTTTTCCTCTGTATGCACTTTGACTTTTTAAAATTAACTACTTTTAACTTTAAAAACAAAATTATTTCAAACACATTTTCATTACTAAAAGAGTATTCCATGTAGTTACAGTTTGAAGCTACTCTTTTGTATTAATGAAAACTTTGATTTTAATGAAATCAATCTTTATCACTGATAAAGATTTTTTGGTTTTTGGTCTTTTTGCTTGACTTTCTCAAATTCTCCTTCTAAGTGTTTCATCATCCTTTTGAACATTTTAGCAATAATTGTCACTACTGAAATTCCAGCAAAGAATCTGGGAGCTGTACATTTAGGGTGTCAGATGAAAACTAGTTCTTGTTCTCCCTACACACGTGAATGTGAAGAGAGCATTAAATCAAACGTGCTCAACCACTGAAAAGCCAAGGCTATTAAGATGCTTACAGAGATAAAACTGTTGAAATGTGGCAAATCGTAGTTTTTATGGTTACTAGGTCTTCTTTTGAAGTGCTTTAATATTAAAGTTAAAACAAAAATAAAGATTAATTTGGAATAAGGCCCTCATGCTTTAAAGTGTCACTGAATGACCTCAGTACCTATTAACTTCAATGAACAATAAATTATGACACTCATGCAGAATGAGGTCCTAAACCATTTACATGATAGTTGTGCTTCATTTCTGGATACTCACTAGCCCTCATTTTCTTATATAAAGGGAGAGTTGATTATTCTAAATAGAAGTATCAGTAAAAATTGACCTTGTATGGTAGATAGCTTCCCTAGTTATTGTTGTTGCCTTTTTGCTGAGGTATGTAGATGCAACTAAAACTCTGCTTCATTGCAGTAGCTGATAGAAAATTGTCACTCTCTTTGTGGAAAAGTACCAGATATGGGGCGAAGTAAAATAACTGTGACGATTAAGGAGATGAAAAAAAATCTCAGATGGAGACTAGGACCTTTTCTTTTTTAATTTTAGAAAGGAGAAGATTAAAAGGACACACAACAAAATAATGAAGTACAGTACAGAAAGAATAACATGCAGAACATTCCATTCATATCTCCTGAAAGAAAGGGAGAAAAACAGCAAAGGGAAATTAAAGCAAATAAATTACTGTACTTGAGAATGAAACATTAAAAGATTTAGAAAGGGATTGGAGATGCACTTTCGAAATATATATATATTTCATAAAAAGAAGTGTTGGTGAGGAACACAGTTACATTATTCAAGTCTTATTTTGCACAGAGCCAAGTAGAGTAAATACCAAAATCAGCATTTAATCTATGCAGCATAAATAAAAGCATGCTTGAAAATTGTCACTGATTATTTACTAAGGTAGATTCCCATGATATAATTTCTTTGTTCAGTGTGAAGAAAAAAAATAGAATACCTGGAGTCTTCCAATCTTCAACAGAACATGATGTGAACTCTGAGCATTTCATGGCTAGTATGCCAGTTGTGCAATTTTACATTTGGATAAAGCATTCCAATGTTTTTATTATATACGTAGAATAGGAACTGGCAGTTATTTAGTAGATAATGGTATCTTTGTAAAAGAAAAAAATTACAAGATTATTTTAGCTATTGAACAAGCAGCTCCTACACAAAATGAAACACAGAGAGGAAGCCTAGAGAGTATGGAAGCAAGGATAGGTAGCCTGGGAGGAGTCACAGAATAGCAGAATGGTTTGGGTTGGAAGAGATCTCAGAGATCATCTAATTCCAACCCCCACCTCTATGGAATACAGAGAAATTGTCTAAGCAGCCAGGGATCGGCATAGGAAAGCTAAAGCCCTGATAGATAGAATTAAATTTTATCTTTAATTATTATTAATTCTGTTTGCTGCAAGATAAACTTGACCTTGATTTTTATTCACAACAATATTAAGTTTTCTGGGATTCTTCTGGTGTGTTCTGTAGTTACTATTTTTGTTTTTATCAAAACCACTTTCTTTTTAACAGCTCTTTCGAGATTTTCTTTATATTTATGGCTATATGATAGTATAAAAATATAACGATTAACAATCCTTGGGGATTAATGTGCTTTTTCAGCAATGTAATTGCTTTTTGTGAAGAAAAAAAAGTTCTAGGAAAACTTGGGAGCTGGTTATAAGTATTCTGATTACATTTTGCTAAGGGATTTAAGAAATGGCCATTGCCTCCAGCAGCTTTGGGTTGTTATTTATATAAGACGCTATTCCTGCTGGCCCCTGGAGTCCAGCCCAGAAAGCCAGAGACCTCCGTCCCTGGTCAATGGATGCAGCTGCTCCTTTCTCCTTTGCAAGTCCAAGAGTAGGGATGCTGAGCGTGTGTTCCACACACCAGGACACGAACACAGCCAGCTGCCCAGGCTGCCGCAGACAAGGAGCTGCCTTGAGCATCAGCTTCACGCGGGACACGGACACATGCACAGGCAGCCAAGGCAGCCAGTACAGTCTGGAGCTCAGTGCTGACAGCGCACACTCAGCACTCTCAGCTCACACTCACATGCACTTCAGTGGATCTCTCAAATACCCACAGGACTCTGCTCTCTGTCCAACACTCCTGAACAGTTCACAGGCCCTCTTACCCTCACCGGCTGCTCTGGCCTGGGGCTCACCTGCCAACAGATGGATGCTGTAGCGCACACGTCTCACAGGTACCGCACCCCCTGGCTTCCCCACCCAAATATCAGCCTGATAAGCCCGCCCAAACTCACAACCTCTTACTTGCTGGCTGATGACATGATAACCTTTTGTTTGTTGATTTTTATTTTTGTTTGTGACAAGTATTGTGTATCATTACTTACTATTCCAGTTTAAATTTAAAAGTCCTAAATCCTGCTTTATTATCCAAGCTCACTGACACCATAAATCAGTCAGTGTAAGAACACAGTTGCTCAATTCTGTGCATCCTAATATATTTCACTAAATCTCAAGCTTTTACTTTTAAACTTATGCCCTTCATTACCTTGGAGCATATGGTTCTGAGAATATTCTGGACTTCTTTTGAAACATGCTGTCTTAACAATAAGATTTAAAAACAACCACTAATAACTTTTAGTTATTTTCCAGGCAATACAGGTTTCAGATGCCATGATGTCTGGTTAACTACTTCCATTTGATTTGTCATCTAGCTCAATACTGAAGTGGAGGAAAAGTTACTCAACTAAAAGTGTGAAGGGAAAAAGCAAAATAGACTATAAAGCCATTATGTTTCTATACTCTTAAGACACTGTTCTAACTAGGCAGCTGTTTCTAGGGTGACACATTGCATTATGGCAGTGTCTGAATGGTTCTGAACACCTAGGAAAAGACACAATGATGGGGCAAAGATTGATGGCTATTTAACAATAATAGCTTCATTTCACTTGTGACCAAATTTTAACTTTTTTTTTTTAAGGTAGCATAAATCCATAGTAGCAACTTCATCGTTTATGAAGATATATTCCTGAGCTGAAAGAATGGGGTTTGAGACGCTTTAGCAAAACAGGAGTAAAAACATTTTGAAGCAGCAGTAGTTACATTATTTACAACCTCTATATATAAAGCAATGTAATAAAATTGACTGGTGATTCTAGTATGCCTAATTTTTTCTAGATATATTTGACGTTTGCATTTGTGTTTTGCTTTTTATATTTTCAAGATGTTACAAAAAATTTGCCTACCTAATCCTCAAACTAGAAGTGCTAAAGATGGAGAAAGTAAGCCTGAGGGTAAAACAACTTCATGACTAGTGAATTGAAGATTTAATAAGAATAAAAATTATTTGTTGTTTGGTTTTTTTTTAATAGCTTCTAATGTCATGCAGTAAACATGGCTTGAGTCCTATGCCAACCAATTGTATGACTATCAGGACAATTTTTTGGTTTGTTCAGTCTTGATTTCCCATGATCTTTGCACCAAATACTGCAGCTATAAGCATTACATTTGCATACTACAGACTTCATTTTTGAAGACAGTCTCTTATGTGAATCCCTTTACAAGCTCACATATATTTTGCTCACAGATGTTATACTATTAAGATAGGCATAAGACCTGTATTATAGAGATTTATTACAGAAAAAATCCTTTAAGATATACTTATGGCTGTATGAAAGATTGCCAAGGGAGTTTAAAATTGCTCCCAATTCAGTTTCATAATAGTTTGAAACTCATGAGACCTTTCTTCTCTTTTCCCATATCAGGTTATCACTGTTTTAAGAAACAAATTGAAAACACCTTAATAATTCAAAATTATATCCTGAAATTTTATATGGAGATTAAACAAAGCCAACTTCCCTAAGCTTTCCACAGATAATAGATTCTTTCTTGATATTCTACTGATACACAGGCTACAGTGTCCAAAATATTTGGCTTTCCATTTCTATCACAGAAACAAAAACAAATTAACAAAAAACCCCTTCATCATTGCCAAACATTAGGTTGAGCAAAGCGCAGCCTGTAAAAAATTAGCATTTCTCATGTTCATCTTAACAAATACATGTGATCACTGTGTAGCCTGAATCTGCGATTACAGTCGTAAACAGAAAAATAAAGTTAATGCAGCAAATCTCAATGATGAAATATGTACAGGACTATCATCGGTCTTGTATGGCCAGAACCTGAATTTCTCTAATGTCCTACACTGTCCTGCTCTCTAACACATGGCTTCTCTCACGCTTTGGAACTTCTAGCAAACAATGATAATTTATTTTCCACAAACCTAAGCAAAGGATCAGAGACTTTCTACAGAGCAAATATAAATATTAGGGAACTTGCAGAAGAGGCTGTTACTAGCATGTTGTAAGAAAACCCCAAAAACTGAAAACACCACTGCTAACATCCCTCTACCAATGAATATGTGACAGCATCTTATGAGTGAATTAGACTATTAAAATGTGTATGCTTTGCATATCTAGGAAGTTAGAATACAAATAAAACTTTCTGCTGTTTACCATGCAGGGCATATTGCAGCCTATTTTAAGAAACCATCATAGCATACAATAATTCTGTTTCGATTGTAATGTCTTACTTATGAAAAAATCCTCCAGAAATATTATCCCAGAAGGCATATGTTTCATATAAAGTTGATAAATGTGACCAAATTAAAATATCGTACAGGCAAATTACAGAGAAAATTAAACTGTTTTCCAACATGCCTGAAGGGAGCAACAGATTTTTGATTCCTATAAATCAAGGCTGGATTGCTTCCTAGAAGGCATTTTTCTGTAGACTACGGGGTCAATGATGAAATCCTACAGCCTGTGCTATCTCAGGAGTAAGATTAGATGATCTACCAGTTTCTAGTCATCTACAGACCTGTCAGCTATATTTAAATGAGTACTTTCTTCGTATGATACATCTATATTTGGATGTGGTTGAGGATTGCCTTAGACTACCCAAGAGCAAGACCGGGTTATATTTAGATGAATACTTCCTTTATATGATCTGTCTATAATTGGATGTCATTGAAGGTTGCTTTAGACTCCCCCAAGGGAAAGACTAGGCTATATAATAACAAATTTTAAAACCTTTATGGCAATAAGAAAGATGCCTCAAAGCCTGTTACAGAATGAAACCAATAGAGCTAAGCAGATACTGCTCCTGCTACATGGCAGAATCTACTGCTCTTCATGGCAGATGCCTGAGCTGGCATGAGTTACTGACAGTTTATTATATTTGTAATAAAATATTGATTATTGATCTTTCAATTACTTAGAAAAAAAATTTGCATGTTTATTTTTTTCATTAAAGAAAGGAAGAGGTGACTATGCAAACAGAAGATATTGGGTAAAAATGGCAAGAGAATTGGATCCCCCAATATATCACAATTTACACTCATAAGTCAAGCAGACCTTCAAAACATTTTGGAATCTCACAAGAATTACTTTCCTCAATCAGAAAATGGACAAAAATGTTGAATATTGGAAGACATGACTCTTACACATATTAAACCATCCTTTTCATTGAGCAATCCCACTGAGATCATCACCTATCCCTAGAAAGGTGTACAATACAGTTTACAACTCCATAATAAAGACAGATTTATTATTTTGTTTCAGAGGAAACATGTACATTTCTCCTTCCTGAAGCAAGTTCAACTGACCATGTGTCTCAGGAAGAAGTTTACAATTCCATTTGTCAGTCATCAAGTTCTCATCTATATAAATATCCAATGAAATGAAGATCTACAAAAATGTTCTGTTAGTGAGAATACTCAGCTGTCTCTAAAATGTTCTTAGTCATAAAGAAATAATTTGCTGAAAGACTGTTTCTTTTTCCTTTGCCTTTCAAATATTTTAATTTAACAAAATTCAGTGACAGCTTTTGCTGTTAAAATCACAACACAGATATCAGATCTATCAACTGGAAATAACACATATAATAATCTACAAAAATGGCCTCTCTAGGATAGTAATAAATCCATTCTTCTAAAAACCATTTGACAATTTTACCTGCAACTTCAACTTTATAAATTCTTTGCATACAACCTAGACCCTGGAAATATTCTACTTTGACAACAATGCAATTACATGCTTTTAATTTCACAGAATACTGTGCAACCTATCTCCTGCCAAAATAATATTTCTCATGGATTATGATTTTGTATAAGATTAGCAAAATGTCCAGGATATCTGAAAGATCAAAAATTCATCATCAATCTGAAAGCAAAAGTCATTAACAACTTTTGATGTCAGAACTCAGTATGATACATCATACAGTGGTACTGTGTGGTATTTTACCTTCTACGGTGTTGTAGAAAAGAGAGAACATTGGTATTTTTGTTTTGTAAATATCTAGTCAGTGAATTATGTGGAATAACAACAGTAACATTTAACATATGCACTCTTGACTATGGCATGCCTTTGCTGAGGTATGATTCAAAAAATTATGTAGCCTACAGTATCTATTTTCTAGGTCTCTTTCAGTGTCTCCAGTTTCCTACACAGAAATTTAATCTATCCGCAAGGTCTATAAATTTCCATATCTGAATGTTCTACCTTTTGACCTCAATAATGTGGAAGGAACATGACCTTAAAGTTAAGGAAGTCACTCCGTTAATTAATGAATTTTGGTTTGCACCTAAAACAGGTTAATCTTAATTCATTTTAAAATCAAGTCTGTAGGCTAAGCCAGTCATCTAGTCTTACTCTGCAGTAAGAAGACAGCTAAGTATCTATAGCAGCCTGTATGCATCCATACACATAAAAAATGTGTTTAAAATAAAGGGGAAAAATCTTCCATTCTGTCATTCCTTAGTTATAAGGAGAGCCCAGACCGGTATCTTAAATGCAGGCCTGGTATTTATGTTACTGAAGTTAGGTGAGGTGAATTCATGTGGAATTCATTCCTCATGTGGAACATCCAAATACTGTCACACACAAAACATTAACTACACACAAAAAGATAGCAAAATTTTATCTTAATGCTAAACTGTAGAAGTTACAAGTTTATAAACAAAAGGGAGCTGTAGACAAATGCCTAAACACCTAAATTCACACCTCTTCACAATTCACACTGTTCACACAATTTGCATCTACACAACATTCACATTTGCTTCTAGCAGAAGAAGCTGCCTCACTCTTGCACCAAAAATTCTGACTTATAAAGAAAAATATAAATGTTTGACAAGAAAAAATAAAATAACACACTATTTTAGAGAGTAAAGTCAAATGCAGATCTATCACAGAGATTTTCAGGAGGATCCTCAAGCCAAAGTGTCTCAGATGCACACTGTGTACAAACCACAAAAAGACCAGAAGAGAAAACTGAGGTCTTCCTGTTCAGCACATCTCCAACCATACATTAAGCCAACTATGGATGACCTGTGCAAACTGAAGGGAATTTTTAAGACCATACCTTCAATTGAAACTTCTGTCCTCTCTGTACAAGACCATTTATCTACATAAAAAAATCTTACCATTTTTGGTATGACTAATTTTAAAAATCCCTGGTGGACTTTACAGAATAGGTAACTTGAAGCTACCTTTATAATTTTCCCACATTTTGTGAAAGCCTTTCTGTTTTACTTCTTTGCTGTTTCATTTAATTTCTGCATGCTTATAAAGGCATGGGGCAGTTCTTAAAGAGAATTAATATAAAATTGAAACCAGGCAGTAGTGCTAGACAGTGCACATTTGCAGATATATTCAATATTTATGGATTGTGTGAGTTATGCTCATAGCTCTAACGTTCCTCTTAAAGTTCATTTAATCTAATCCACTCAGATGTCTCAAGAGATAAAGTTCCTCATTTAGTGTCATGTCAAAGCTTAGTCCAGCCTTTGCAGTGTCACTCCTTTTGGCATATTGCTGAGACAGAACCTTTGAATCCAGAGGTTGCCAAGTAGAAACATGTAACTGAAATGATTAATCAAATTATTGGGAAGGGGAGAGTAAGGAAAGAAAAAAAAGATAAAAGAAAATAATTAATGGGCTTCCTTGAATGAGAATTAAAGCAAAAACACCAAGGACTTGCTCATTTCTTCAGCTGAATGGCTAAAGTCACAATGTCATTTCTTGTCAAAGTATGCAAAAGAAGTATTGGCAATGTTATTTTAATATTTTATTAGACATGATAACTGTTTTATTTATATAGGAACTAATTTATAAACTTACATCAGAAACAAATGTGATTTTCTGCAGTCATTTGAAATTTGTATTTCAGAGATAGAGGATTCTTGACATTTATTTATTTATTTATTTATTTTTTTATGCAGATCTTAACACAACAAATCTATAAGTGTACTTTACAATTGATGCTCATCTTTGTTGTGTTCAGATTAATGTATCATGCTGAAAATATTTCTAACAAGAAAAATAGGACCTCCTTTTATGTTCTATTAAAAGAGAGGGAAGGGCTTATTCTCTTAAAAAAGTATACCACAAAATTTTATGCATGTGTTTGACATGTGTAGAACATCAAATTAATGGAAAAATTTTTTCACTGATTTCAACAATAAGGCTATTAACATTTTTACACCTTACTTTCCTTCAAGAACTAGTGGTAAAGATTAATGGATCTTCAGCTACTGTACCTAAATGGCTGGTCTACCCTGTGTGGTTCTTGAGCATGAATTTGCACAGTACCACGCCAATAGCATCCCACTATTTCACATGTGCATTTCTTCTGGGAGCTAATCTGTGTTTTCCCAGAGATATTAAAAGATAATGCATTTTCCTAGCAGGCAGCTGCATGGTTTCAGATCAAGCTTTTCACCTTCAGACTGAGTCACTCATACAAGAAGAGTCAGTGTAGGACGTCTTAACAATTATTAAAATTCTCTCATTCAGGAAGCACTCACAAAACTTAAATCTTCATGAAGCCATTGACACCTCTTGATCCAGCTAACAAAACTAATCTCTTTGGAAAAATTATGCCAAAAAACACTGACGGTTTAATTTATCACAACTAAAAATCATTAATTGCATTAATAGAAATATGTGGACCATTAAAAAAAAGATTAGAGATCCTTTGTCCTGAGACATTGACACTTAAGAAATGCTTGGGCCTGCCTAGTGTTTAGGTTGCTTCAATCATTAGCTTTTATATATCTGATTAATTTTAATTGACTGAGACAGCTCTCTGTAAGCTGGTAGCAAAGGGATATCTACCCTTTTTGGCTCTGATATTTCTTATACTGAAAGCTGAACCAGCTTACCTCCTAATAACCCCAAAAATACTGTAAAAATGTCTGTGAATGGACTTCCTCCTTTGTGAAACAACAAATACCAACAATACTCTGAACTTCTAAATGTGAAGACATTTAACAGCAAGTCAGTGCCCACCATCTTAGGCTTAGTCTTTCAGAGTTTTTCCCCTAGTACTCTCATACCAAGTAAACCCATAGTTCATGACAAAACTGGGCAGCTTTTAACAGTGAATGCTGCCAGGCCTATTCTAACAAGGTCCAGAAGGTCCTTCACATACTGAAGGGTCAACTATCTTTCTGAAATTCAGGTGTATATATATGTTCTGACTTTTTCAAACAAAATGTGCATTACCTCTTGATGACTATGGCTCTGGGAGGTTTCCTCTCTCTCAAACTGAAAGTACAAAAAAGCAGCTGCTTTGCCATTATCCAGTCCCAGTATGCATTCTAACTAAAACACAATGCCATATCATAAAAAAATAAAGCAGAAAAGCCCCTATCAACCCCAGGACTCTTTGGAAATTTGTCATCTGCTTTTTAATCATGCGGGCCACAAATGATAGTCACATACACAGAAATTAATTCAGCTGTTAGCTGACTTCTGATATATCATCACTGACATCAGAAAAGGAAGAGTTATGGTCCTCATAATACATGCATCTGAGCACACACATCTGAGCGCAAATGTTCCCCATAGGGAAACACACATCTGAGCGCAAATGTTCCCCATAGGGAAACGATGAGTCCAAGTGTACCTTCAGTTCCTGCTTCCTATTGATCTCCAGCTGTCATAAGGAAGTCATGTTCTATCATGTGAAGAGGGAATACCAAATCCTTAAATACTCCCTGGATCTTAGACAGTCTACTTTTATATTCACATAGTGCTGCTCCAGCATCTAACACAGCACCACCAACATACTCAAAGTGTAAGTGCCCCAGAATCTCCATTGTCATTTACTTGTCTACAGATCAATCTGTAACTGTCTCTTGGGCTGCTGGGAAGCATCACACTTTAGTTCCCACAAAAAGTTTTTCTTTCTCCCTTTTTGCAATATCCACATTGTCACCTTGAATGTGGGGTTAATAGATTAATGCTTTTCTCCATTCAAATTCTTTCTGAAACAACAGAGGATAAGCCATCCAAGGAATCTTGATTTCTCATGTGACATTGCAATTTCAGCAGTGGGCTGATTTTTCCTCTTATACTTTGGTCTCTAAAACTGTAGAAGTGTTGAGTGAACAGAAGTACAGCATAATAAATGCACTGCCTAGCATAAAGAAATACCAGTTCCAGAACTTAAAACCATGGAGAACTGCAGCATGAGCCTGAATGGCAAAATAGAGTTTAGCAAGCCACACATTAAAGCCAGAAATTCTAATTGCTTTCAGGCTAAGTATTGCACTGAATATGGCTATAATTTTAACAGATGTTCCTGGAGAAAGAACAGGCAGTAAATTACCTGAAAGCCACCTGCCATCTTTTAGATTCTGAATAAAAATAGAATTATTTCTATTTTTTAATTTATTGAAAAAATGAGCAACGCTCTATATGGTCACTTTGTACATTATTTTTGTTTATCATTCAACCAACTTCTAATTCAGTTTCAGATTTCTACCAGTAAGATGGCTCATGGCTGCATCACATCCCACTTCAAAACAAAGAAAGAAGTATGCTATATGCCTCTTCAATCACTAATTCATTAGTGTGCTTCACTGAATGAAGCAGGCTGGGTTCTATGTAGCAATCTGCTTTATGTTAGGCCCTCCAGCAAGGGAAAGAATATCATCAGAGCAGCTGAAAGGCTGGCTTGCTAAACGTTCTGTAGATGAGTCCCTGTGTGCTCCACATGCACTTCTACCACAGCGCGACATTCAGCCTCTCAGGTGAGTAACACAAGCCACTCTGCTTACTGTTACGAATGGATGTGGGTGTTTAGCTAAGTCTCTGCCTTTTGCCCAGGCCTTTGGCAGCAGGCAGTAGCTTTATTGGGGTGGCCAGCACCTCAAAACCCACTTTCGTTCGCAAGTTCTTTAATAATGGCAGATTCGGTCTATTATAGAATGAGTTATTTATTCAATAGACACAAAACTAACAGACATAAGACTTAAAACAAACTATTTACTACGCAGGAATAAGAATAAAGCGAAACTACTAGTAGGTATATACAGCACAAGGATAAAGGTACCATTAATTTTACAGCTAGCGAAGGAATAATAGCACTTAGGATCCAATGTATCTTACCATCCAATTGTTGGTGGGGCACACATCGAGATCCTTTCCCTCAATTCCCAGGAAAGTAACCGGGGAATCTGCGGCCAAACTCCGGGGAGAAGTCTCCCACACTCTCAGGGAGTGTGTGGAGAAGGCTTCTGCCTCTGTGATAACTCGTATCTCTTTTACAGTTTGTAAAACAGTGTCTCTCAGTCAAGAATATTTCTTTTATCTCTTTCCACATCTGCTCTCCAGACTAAGATGTTGATTCTTAGCTGGTGCTTGAGCCTTTTTGGCGCCAGAGAAGACCCTTTGCTAGGTCTTTCAGCCCCTGGGTTACCTCTTCCATATCTGCACCAACTGTCTGTGGTGGGGGCGGGGAGGATATGTCCTGCCACACTTACCACTGAAATGTCCAGTCTCCGAAGAGTGGGAATACTGACTGCATCTAACACGCTGGATTGCATTTGGTGTATGCTACCCATGGTTTTGCTCATGAATTACCTCCAAAGAGGCTATGAGTTTGTAGCAATTTGCCAGTGTCAGGGTGAGAGATTCTTAGAGAAACGCAAATACAGTTTTTACTTGCTTGTTCTTATATAGTTGCATCTTTTGCCAAATATGTGGCAATCTGTGGCCAAATAAAAAGTCATTTCCCATACTCCAATGAAGTCATCCTGTCTCAGCCATATTTGGTTGACCAATTTGGCCATCTTTTTTGACATTAAAAGCAACAGAGAGGTGGGAGAAGAACTGTTTGAGGGACAGTGTTATAGATTTTCTTATGATTTGGTAAGAAAGCCTGTGAGCTTGTGGAAAAAATATTCATAAGGGCAAGTAAGAACTGAAAAGGGAGTGTTCTAAAATATAAACGTTTGATTAATTAAAAATTTCCTATTTATAAAGACAGCTTAAACCACAGACGTAGTATATTCAGTACCTCCCTTTAAAAACTTGTGATTTGGCTGCAGTTTTTGTTAAAAGCCGTATATATTGTTTGGAAATACAACCCCCTCTGCCCATACATTTCTACATTAAATTAAAGAGGGAAAAACATAATCATGAGAGTTGGGTTCATCAACATCAGATTGCTTGCAGAAAATATAGCACATCTTTTTATTTCTTTTTCTTTCTCAAAAGTAAAAGCAGCAATAGCTTTGCTAAAATTCCATTGACAAAATATCACATTCAAGAAGTCACATTCAATTTTGTAATTGCTAACCCTTCTCCATCCAGCAAAGAAATTGTAAAAAGGCAATTCAAACCCATGCAACCCCTAGCTGAAGGATATTCTTTTAAATGAAAATGAGCATTCAGAGAGACCTCACAGTCCATGTGCTGGGTCCTATCTGCTCGAAGCAGAAACTCCCAGCTGGAATTGTGCAGCACTCTCCTGGACAGCAAACTGGCTGGCCATCTGCCTGCATCTGTCTCTTCTATGCTATTTCCCAGTTCCCAGAAGTATGCACTGCAGCTTCAATTCACTTCACACTTCGTTGTACTGTGTTTATAAGTTATTTGGCTGGTATGGGCACGTCATATTAAAGAAATATAAATCACTGAAAGTAGGTGAAGGAAATTACTTGATTACAAGCAAATAATTTAAAAAACCCAAACAATCAAAAACAAAACAAAAACGCACCAAAACCAAACAATCAAACAAATAAAAACCAAAACAGAAAATAGTACTGGAGATCTAAGAATGAGAACACACCTCATTTGGCTGACCTAGAAGATTCAGCCACTGGCCCAGCAAGCTGCCTGTTCGGCTGGCTGTTGAGGATTCAAACTAGAAACAGGAAGCAGACTGAGACACCCATCTGTTTTACTCAATGTTATATTACAAATGAGAGATATTTTCCTATGTTGTTAACATTCAGGGCAGGGAAAATGTTATTTTCCCTCTGAAAATAGGTTGTTCTACCTTTATTTGAGTGACCAAATGAACTGTTAGAAGACTATTTCCCACCTTCTGCCCACCCCTTCACCCCGCAGACTAGTGCAGCTAATGTATATAAGGAAATGTTTATAATTACTGTGGCAGTACTGTTGAAAATAAATTCTGGAAGATCTGTCTGCACTAGAAGAAAAACTATACATGACTGAGGTAAAATCAGCAGCTCTGTGCTCTTGGGAACTATGACCCTGACCTAGATGAGAAGAAAACTAGAGCTAATAGGTTTGCAGATATTTAATTAACCAGAATTTGCTTAGGTTGCCCAAGTTAACTTTGGCTTTCTTATTAGTGCCTAGGTTTATTATGATTCAAGTTCAAACAGTTGTTGAAGCACTCTGGATCTTAATCCTAACACTCAAGCCCACAGTTTAAACAACATTAGCTACATGAAAATTAACAGAAGTCCAAACAAATCCCATCAGAAGACGTATTTTGCAGTATGCATGTATATGAAAAATATGAAGACAATATTTCTTCTAAATACAACACTGGAAAACTATACGACTGCCTAACTCTCCAAAAAGTTTTCCAAAAAATTGGAAGAGGTTCAGACAAACCTCATAAGACTGATTCAAAGTCTGCAGTTTGAGATTCAAAAAGCTCTATTTACTTAACTTTTCAAAGGCAAGGGGTTTTAATCTACCAAACAAAGGCATGACAATATCCAGTGACTGCAGCTGAAATTGGATACATTTTCAGCTAAAAATAAGGCATGATTTTTTATAGTAAGGATAATTATCCATGAGAAACCTAGTAAGTGATGTGCTTGATTTTCCATCACTCAAAAGCCTTCAAATTAAGACCAAATGTATTTCTGAAAGACACATAAAGCTCAAACAGAAGTTAGAAACTTGCTACCCGAAATTATGGACAAAATCCTGTTCTGTTTTGTTGTTGTTGGTTTTTTTGTTGTGGTTTGGTTTGTTTTTTCCAGAAATTCAGGCTAATAAATATAATGACATCTTCTCACATTAAAATCTATAAAGTTTTTAACAAAATAAGTATTTTTATTCCATTTTGATGACACCATTTACATTGAGGAGTAAAATGTTACTGAAAATTAATCCTATTCCAAATATCTGACCAACCACCAAAAAGGCAAAGAAGATAAAAAGTGGGGCCATGCTACCTGTCGCAAGACATACATGACCTATATGTATGACCACCAGTGTCTATCAATTGAAAGGTAAATCTTGTAAAATCAGTTATTTTCTTCCTCATACCCTCCATTCAGTTCAGCTTCACTGAAAGAAATCCTAAATACAAGAGAAGAAATTCCAGCATCACTGTATTTGTAAGCGGTTGGTTATTGGTACAGGTACCCTGAGAATAAATAATTTCTTCACAGAAGATAAAAGAATCTAAGGCATGTTTTCCTATCATCAGTCTAAGGTTTGTGGGCAGATACTGAGCTCGAGACTCCCAAACCTCTGATCTCAACAGAGCCAAGAGCTGTCTCTCAGAGTTAAGCTTTTCTTTTTAAATGAGACAAAGACATTCAGTCCCCACTGAGGTCTCAGTTTAGCAGAAGTATAGAAATGCAGAAAAACAAAATTTTGCACATTTCCTTTCCCCACCTAAAACCTGCTAGTAGCTAATTGAACTCTCATGAATTCCACGCAAGTGTAAACTCTCTTCACCAAACTGTGAAATTTATTTCAAAATAAACTTTGTTCTTATATTTGGCATTTTTATCTTACTGTGGTTGACAGACACCTGGCTCAAAACTATTACTTAAAAGAACTTTCGACAGAGGCTTTTTAAACACCTTCTAGCCTGATTTAATGCAAACACAGTTAAAATACTTACTTGAAAACTAAGCCACTCATTTATTTTTGCTAATAGGAAATTCTATTTAGTACATAACTGACTGTGGAAAAGATCCTGAAATGTACCTTCTTTCCAAAAATACACTGAAATCTTACAAGCTTGATTTTTCTCTTTGTCTGAGCTTGCACAGTTATATATCATTCTTTACTGGGATAGCCAAAGACCAGTGGAAGGAAGGCTAGGGGGGTTTTTTGTTTATTTCTTTGTTTGTTTGGGTTTTTTGTAAAATGGGAATCAGGCTTACTGTTGGAATTGGAATTCTCCTCTGGAAGTTGGAACATGCATTGTAAAGATCCCCAGTCTGTATTACTTTATTATTTTTAGGTAAAGCAGTTGCACCACCCCCAGAAAAATATTCAGAAGAGTAACTTGTATTTATTAAGGTTTATTTTTCAGACATGCCATTTGTTGACAGCAGCAGCTGATTTAAACCACCCAAATCATTATAAGGGACTTGGCTGGGTACCTCTCTTCACAGCAGTCCAAAAGGTGTTGTATTTTGGATTTGTGGTTAAACCACAGGTGATAACACTATGGCTGAACAGTGGTTGCACCAGCATCATGGTTTCTCTTTCCCCCAACCTCCCTGACTTGCACCAAGAATACTGAGGGTGGGCAAGAAACTGGGAGGCCACATAGCTGGGACAGCTGACTCCAACTAGTTAAAAGGATATTTCACGCCACGTAACACCATGCTTAGCAATAAAAACTGGGGGAGGAAGAATGAGATGAGGATTTTTTGGCTTTCAAGGTGTCTGCTGTCTGGAGATTAGCTGAGTGTTGGTCTGCTTGCGGGAGATGGCATGTGACTGTCTTTGCATTACCTGTATTTTTCCTCTCTCCTCCACTTATTAAGCTGTCTTTACCTGAACCCACAGTTTTCACACTTTTGTTTTTCCTGTTCTCTCTGCTTCTAGTGGGAGTAAAATGGGGAGTGAGCAAGTGACTGAGTGCTTAGCTGCTGCTCAGGGTCAATTCACAACATTCACACTCTCCAACTAAGAAGAGCCCGAAGCAGGACTAAAGCCAAGTGATATTTTTTTTTTTTTTTTTAATAAATATCAAATAGGAACACAAATACAACACATTTCTAGGCCTCAGAAACAGGAGTAATTATAAATGATATAAGTCGTTGTCATAGTAATATCTCAGGCTTAATATAGTGGTTTGCCCTGTATAGCCTAATACTCCAAAATCCAAATTTGCACAACTATAAGCGACAACCATTGTCCAGGAAAAAAAGGCACTAGCAATTGTTTTTCTCTTTTAACTTTTTCTTTTCCAAGGAAATGTGAGATTTACATTACTTTCATTTCATAATTAGTATAAACTTGCTAATTGTTCATGTTTTGCACTTAGATTGCAGAAACTCAGGATATACCTATTAAAAGCAACATTAGCTGTTCCCTTGAGCAGGAAGATGTACTTAACCTTATAGATCTGTATTGACAACAGATTTCTAATATCACCTTTTTGCATTCTAGTTCTCTAATTAATCACAAAATTGTGATACAACGGAGAACTTCTCCTATTGTCCCACAGATAGAAGAGGATACGATGGTAATATTTTTAACAGTTAAAGTTTATTTCTTAGCACTTTGGACAGAATTAGGTGTGTGAAAATAGTCACTGTAGAATTTCACCGAGCTCTGTTTCGGTATTTGTGTTCCCTCATGTGAGGGAACCACTTGCTTATTTTACTGTGTCATTCTCAGTTTGCCATCTTCAACAGTGTTTTCATGAGAATAGAGAATCAGGAATCAAAATTAAGCTTAGACTTTCCTTTCTCATAATATTCTGTTTCACGTGCCAGTTCACTAATTGTAAATTTCACTGATGTTTGAATCCATCAGGTTTAATTAGAACCCATGTTTTTATGCCTATCTTAAGACTATGCATTTTAAGGAAGCAAATACCTATAAAATAGAGACACATTTATTCTGGTGATTTCTTTGACTTCCAGTGAGCACTCTACTCATGGAAAGATGAACTTTCTTGAAAATTCCATTTTACTACACAATCCCATTTACTCCTGCTAGTCATAAAAAAATTAAATAACAGCCACAGACATTTTGACAGTGTTGAAGAATTTTCAGGTAATTTTAATGATGGAAAACATACTTCATCACACTTCTCAGAGTTCCAAATTGATCTTTGGCAGTGAGGCTGATAATTTGATTGTTCTGTAATGCACAAATGCATAATTTCAAAAGCAGAAATCATTTTACAGAGAAACTAATTAAATGTAAACGAAGACCTTGTACAGGATGTTAATACATAGTGATATATACAGATATAATTGAATAAGAATAATAAAGAATAGCTAATCTAAATATCCCATTAAAAACGATTTTCACATCAAAATAACTATCGTGGTATGATATAGTCCTCTGCATCGTTAACTGGAAATGTAAGATATTAAATAAGTTCTTTGCTTTCTTCTTGCCATCTTTCTATGCTGTCCTAATTTTAGGATCAAACATCTTTTAAATTTGCTGTGATCAGTGGTGCTCCTATTAAAACAGATTTAAGACACTGCCTATCACATAGGTAGACTACACAAAGAAATGAGGTTCTGGACAGTAGGTTATAAAATTTAATTTAATTTTTTACTTCAAATTACTGGTGGACAAACTTAACATTCATTTTACATTGTCTCTTATAGCATGTAGATTCCATATGTTCCCTGAAAGGGATGCATTCTTTGATGAATGCTGTGCCTCAGGGTCACCCTGGCAAGCAAGCCCTGTGGGGGGACATGGACAGGCTCAGCCAGCTGTGCAGGATGGTGTCCGGCCCCACTCCAGAGGTTCTGCAGGGACATGGGGCGAGCAAGCAGCTGGCATTGTCTAGGCCTTGGGTGGATTCAGCCTAGCCCAAAAGATAGCACAGAACCCAAAATCTGTTCTACACCTCTGCTGGCTATGCAGTAATCTTCCATGGAAACTCTTGAGTATTGCCTGGAGTTTGGAGAGTAAATCACAGAATCATAGAATATTCTGAGTTGGAAGGGACCCAAAAGTTCATCAGTTCCAACTTATAAGTGAATGGCCCATATGGGGATCAAACCCAAAACCTTGGTGTTGTAAGCATCATGCTCTACCGGACTTAGTCACCATTTTTGTAATTGTGCCTGGCAATACATGTAATTTTATTTGTTATTTTTTGTTATCTCAGCATTTTGACTGTTACTAAGATTATTTTTTTTTTCTCCTGGTTTTGTTCTCTCAGTGATCCAACATCCCACTTCAGGCATTAACTATGTGTAAATAATTCCCTAATTTTTAACTTTTATTTACCATGAGGGGCAACAGAAATTCACTCTGATGGGAAAGATTTGTAGTTATCTTAGTACTCAAATAACCAAATCAGGGAAATGTTTCATAAAGGCAGTATGATTACACTTAAGTGTAATCTGTAATCAAGTGTAATCCTGATTTGACTGATCAGTGAAAAAGAACAAAAAAAACTCTGAATCAAGTCAATGTTACAGACCAAAGAGAAGGTTGAGCAATTTCCTGGCACATTCCTTTTACTGTTTCAAAACACAAAAGATAGCTGAGGTTCTTGTGGATGAGTTTAGACAGGATCAATCAACATATGTTGTCTTCTCTTTTTTTCTGATTAATTGCAGTAAGCGTCACATGCTTATTTAAGCAGAATCATCTGTATGGAGTTAATCTGTTTATTGATTAGCACAAAGCAACTGTTCAGCTGAATCTCATTTGATACAACATGGTGGTCCAGTATCCAGAAATACACTGCAAGGAGAGGAACCTCCCTTTATATTTTCTGTATCTTTTTAAAATGGTAATTCACATATTTGATAACGATTTCTATATAGAGCTAATTTTTATAGACTGCAAAAACTGTTCATTTATGAAAAATTAGCCTGAATACATGTTGTAAAGAGTGTTTTATTACTATGGCTTAGCATTACACTTGCTACAAAAGTAAGTTCTAGCCAACCACTTACACTAATTTGACAAACATGTAGTATCTATTTTAATGACAAGTATTCAACAGTTAATTTTGCTATAACTTTAAAGACATACATGTATTTCAAACTGCTCACTATTTAACTTTATTGTGTGAATCAGAGTACTTATCTTAAATTTTCTTTGAGTGGTATTGTACAGAACTTTAAAAATATACTAATAGATCAACTAAGTACAAGAAAATAGTCACTGACTACATAGCAAATAGAAGTAACTGTAAATTTTTGTGGACTATTTGATATATCTGTAATAATAACACCACACCTTAATTGTTTCTGTTCTGAAAAGTTGCTTAGGTGGATAATTAATCTTGCTGAATATATTGAGAAGGGCTTTGAAAAGACGTGATTACTTAAAGTAAGACAGAGAATTTACTACGAAATACCAAGAATCTACCAGTGGATTCTCACTCCTGGAAAACAACACATAGATTACAAACTACAAATAATGAACTCATATTTACCAAGTAATGCTGACTGTATTAATAGATAGTAATGGTTCCTATACCAATACAGTAGAAGAAAAGATACACTTTGAAGCTGCAATGTGAAATCAAAGTCAGAGCAAATGAGAATCATTATGACATCTCACAGGTGTATTAAAACAGGAGACAGTTAGTGTGACATTTTTAAAACAAACAATGCTTAAAAATCAAAGGTGTGGCAGACACAAAAAAAATACTGACATTAAAAAACAAGACATCGTTTTTGTGACTGATTCATTCATGTCGTAACCCTTCCTTCAGTCAAATAATGACTGATGTTGGGAAAAATGTTTTAAGATAGTAAAATTTCACTTTATACCCTGGAATTATATATATCACAGAACAGTTTAATGTATTTTTAACTTATTGTTAGCATCTCTATTAATTTGCACAGGCCTCCTCTTGTTAATATTCTAACTTTTTAGATAATCATCCTATTTAGATTTGCTTATTTAGCTAACTGCCTCCATGCATGTCTTCAATGGGGAATTCAACTGGTAATTTAACAGCCAGGACTCTTCCCTAATCCTGATGTATTCCCAATAATTAACATTCTGTGAACAGCTGCATTGTTAGATGTCCAAATAGATTGCTCCAAAAATTATCATTTGTATGTTTTGGGCTTAGTGCACAAAATGAAAAAGGATTCTTTATTGATAACTAGATTTTTTGTACATTTTTATGAGTTAATAGGGTTCGATTAAAATTGCCAAGTTGTGAGCTTCTTGCACACATCTCTGGAGCTTTGAAAGAAGAAAGTTTAATGAATGGTTGAACAGTTATCCCGATACCCTAGTAATTAGAGGATGGGTAATTAATGTGCATCTGTGGTAGACTCTGGGGTACTGTCAATGACCCTGCAGTGTGGCAGAAAAAGGAAATTATGAGCTTGGCATGGGAATACAGCTTTTCCTATTTTCTTAAATTTTAGATCTACATCTGTGTTTAATTAAAAGAAGAAATTAATTACCATTAACACCATTGGGCAACGAGCTCTGATTATTTATGGTCCACATGGACTTTGAAACTGATAGAAACTTGGGGGATCAGAAAAGATTTTTTGGGATCCTTTCAAGTGTCTGAAGGACTTTTCACAGAAGACACCAAACGTTTAGGAAAAAAAAGCTTGAGGGCTGGAAAGCATGATAATGAAAGACATCTCTATTTCTGTACAAGTTCTACTGTTACCAGTTTTACTTTTAAATTAGGGTGCAGGTGCCCCAGTCCTCGCGGTGGGGGCTGCGGGACAGCCTCTGTGAGGAGAGGCCAGGGCTGCCCCGTGCTGCACATGGCCAGCTCCAGCCAGCGCCCAGGGGGACAGCAGAGCCAAGGTGGTGCTGCCTCTAGGAAAGTGCCTTTAACAAAGAGCAGAAACAGAGGGAACACCAGTGTTACAGGGAGGAGGAGGTCCACAGCACCAGAGCAGGTGTTCCCTGAAGCCTCTGAAGCATCCATGTTGGAGGCAAGGGAAGGGTATGAGGAAAAAGTAGCGCTGGAGATGAGCTGAGAGGGACTGGCTGCAGCTCCCTCTCCCGGTGATGCTGCAGGACAGGATGAGGATGGGGCGTGCAGGCAGAGGAGTTGGGAGTGAAATTAAGCCTGGGAAAAAGAGTACTAAAGGTGTTGCTTTAATGTTTCTTGTTTTAATTCCCTCTACCTGAATTAATAATTACATTTTTATTTTGACTGGCAATCAGTTAATTTTTCTCTAGTAAAGTCTGTTTTGCTAATAATGGTAATTGATAAGCAATTTCCCTGTGTTACTTTAACCCATAAGCTTTTTTCCTGTTCTTCCTGTTTCCTGCCCTGTGGTTTTGCCCAGGGCTAACCCACCATGTTATAACTTTAAATACGATGAGGTAAGATCTGTTCATAACAACTACAATTTAGTCTTATTTAACTTTAGAAGAAATACAAAATCACCTTTTTTATTAAATATTTTGTTTGTACAAGTCTTGTACAAACTAATAACATTGAAGAACACTTATTTAAAGATAGTCCTCACAGATGTTAGCTAAGTAGGTAAGCTGATGCAGTAGTTTCTAGAGGGATTCAGAGGAAAATTGCTTTTATCTCCTGAAGCAAAATAGCATTCCATATTTCACATGATAATAAAATGTATCCTCAGGGTAAGTAAGTTGTCTCTACTTTTAAAACAAAACACAATTCAATTTGTATGCAAAAGTAAAGTACTATTTTATGAGAACAAGTAAGTCTCCCGAGCTTACTGTTTTAGCAGATTCTAACACATTTGTAACAGTACACTAGTTCCAAATTAACACTGGCTGGCCATAACCAACCAGATTTATAAAATTCATTGAAATGTTAAGCATCAACTCATAGCTAAATCACTAGAAGTGATTTAAGAAGTTCCAAGATGTGGCTTTAAGATAGAAATGCCCTTCAATACAGCTAAACTTTTGAGTATCTGAAACTGTCAGCTCCTTTGAAAAACACAGACATATACATGGAACAGTTAGTTTAGCTGAACATGTAATTTACACACACTTACCAGAAAAAAAAACCCGAACAAAAACCATTTCATATCCACGTTTTAAAGTATCTAAATATAAGTTCAACCATATCTATTACAAAAACACTTTAAAATACAAGTCAGGAATACTTAAGGAAACTAGATGAATTTAAAGGCAGGTTTATTTTGCACAAGCAATCCAGATGGAGGCAATACCCTAACTAAATTTAAGCATTCCTTTTTTTTGTTTTGCTTTTATTTTTTTCTAGTTGACTAAATACACGTCAGTCATTTTAGATGTACTTCCAGAAAATGTGAAACATACCATACCTACAAACTAGATAGATGCAGAACAATTGCCTAAACTGAAGTTAATTTAGTTTTGTCTCTCTGGTAAACAGCAAGTTGAGAAAAGCTGCTTGTATTTGTCCACATCCATCATAGACAATTCTCACAAATTAGTTTTAGGGCACTAAAAGTCAGAGCATTTCCAACATCAAGGTATTTTATTGATTATTTTTGTGGTTTAACCCCAGCTGAGAACCAAACACCACAAAGACACTCACGCCCTCCCCTCTCCTCCCCACCCCCATCAGGATGGGCAAGAAAATTAGAGAGTAAAAGTGAGAGAAGTGTCTTTATTTCACTTGGGTTGAAATAAAGACAGTTTAACAGGTAAAATAAAAGTTGTGTGTGTGAGCAAATCAAAATGAGGAATTCATTCACCACTTACTGTGGGCTTAGCCGTTCCCAGGAAAGCAGGCTGCATCGTCCATAATGGTGACTTGGGAGAATAAACACCTTCATTCTGAACATCACAGCCTTCCTTCAGCTACATTGCTGAGCACAATGCCATAGCATATGGAATAGCCCTTTGGTCAGTTAAGTCGGCTGTTCCAGCTGTGTCCCTGCCCAACTCCTTGAGCACTCCCAGCCTCTTGCTGGTGGGCTGGGGTGAGGAGCAGAAAAGGCCTTGGCTCTGTGTCCACGCTGCTCAGTAATAACCAAAACATACCTGTGTTATGAACACTGTTTCCAGCACAAACTCAACACACAGCTCCATACTAGCTACCATGCAGAAAATTAACAATCAAAAACAGAGCATTTATGTAAATAGGATAAGTTTGCTATATAAATAGGATATATAAATAGCTAGAGTGGAAGAACCTGGCTTTTTAGCCAAAACCTGGTATACCTCTAGAGCTGGTAAAACACTGAAAAGGACAAATTGTGCAGGTGAGTGATACAGCAGGCCAGGGGCAGAGGAAGATCTGTAGAAATGTCAACAGTGATTTCCACAAAGCAGTGAGGAACTTTATGAAGTAGACTGATTCTTTTCTTTTTTTTTTTTCCCCCTGTTCTTTCAGAAGCTTTACAGTTTCCATTTCTTTCCATCTTATAAGTCAGAGATGAGAGAACAGAGATTCTTAGTTCATTTAACCTATGCCCACAGTATCATACAGAACTACAGTACCTTCAAGAGCATTGGAATAGAATGTTTCTAAAACACTTATAAACCTCCTTATAAACTTACAAAGCAGTCATAGGTGGACAGAAGTGTATCTCTGAGTGTGCTTACATTGAATATCCCCTTAAAAGGAATGGGAACTATCCAATTCAGTTCTAATGTTTCAGATTAACTAAAGACTTTCAAAGTGTAAGTAAAGAAAGAAAAAAGGTAATGAAAAAAAAATTAATTTAAAGGGGAATAATGGCACACAACTTATCTTCAAGAAATTTTTTGGATTTAAGTTGCCATTAGGGAAAAAATAAAGGAATTTTTAGTGTCATAAGCAAAATTAAGACATACTAAACTACAACTCCAAAAAAGCCAGCACTGGTCTCTGGCCTCACAGAAAAGTGTCTACAACCAGTAATGGTTTTGAGAGTCTTCAAAGCATTATTGAGTAGATGCTAGAATTAGCATCTAGGCATGATGTTGCAGTCACAAACCTGAAGTTGTCTAAGGCTTTCTGGAAGCCACAGGAAAATTTTAGTTATGTTGCAAAACCAATACACAACACATACACTAGAAGCAGGAAAACCCACACTGTAACAGGGTGCTGAGAATAAACCCTACCTGATCCTGGAATTTAGAAGCCTTAGCTACACAAGTGGTTCTACTTACTTGAGATTCTTCTAAAAATCTGCTCTTGTGTGTTAAAGGTTATATATACCAGAATACAAATGCAGTTTTATACTTTTGTGTAATTCAGTCACAAGTGATGGTGCTGCTTCCTTGAGGTAGCTGAAATAGAACTGGTTTACCTAGCAAAGAAGATAGTATACAAAATACTATTTTCTAGCAGTATTTCATCAACAGCCTATTTCCAAACACAGTTCCTGAAGCACTTCTGCCTTACATAGAAGACTTCTCTGAGTACTTCTGCAGGACTGAGTGACACTGTTTTCTAAATCCCTTTCCAGTCTCACCAAGAGAAAGAGAGAGACCCACAAAGACGAGGTGCGCTGGAATCAGTCCAAATTAGTAGATCTGTTCACTGCTGATTAGCTGCTCAGACAATATCACATGATAACATATTGTGTAGCCGGACAGAGAAGTACTGAACTGTATGATCCACCAGACCTAAATACTGATAGGGGTAAGTAACAATGTAGGCATTGCAGTCTTAAGTCAAGAGGTTTTTCTTTTAAATTGAGCTATCTTAAATTTTTGCTTACTATCTAGATAGCAATAGGGGCTTTCAAAAGATGTTGCTCAAACAATACCTTGGTCATGTGTCTTCTGGACACTCACATAATGCCTGTCTAAGAGAGTCAGTATTTAAGTGAATTCACGAGTTCAAACACACTATTCAAGCAGAACAGGAGCAGTGTTCACTCAGAATGCTACTTCTACTGTTCTCTTTTTTCTAGTATTTCTCTCCATCAGTCTTCAGGATTCTGTATGAGTTCAGGAGATTGAGATGATAACTTTACAGCAGTATTCAAGGTAAAACACATTTCGGGCTGATGCCATACTAATGGCTATTGTTAGGTGAGAAACAAGTCATTTGCTCCCTGAAATTTATAAGATTAATGACACTTCTATATTATCCTGCCAAGAGAATTTAGTTTAAATATGTATGAACTTGCACTTCCATACAAATGGAATAGCATGCCGTTCATAAAAAGAATGGAAATAAAGTATGCAAATAATGCTGTGTAAAAGGCTGGTGTTATATCCACTGTGCATTAAAATTCTTTGTCCAGCAGTGCATTTCACATTGAAATAGCTTATAAATAAATAAAAACAAATCAGCAAACAGGAATAATGTCTTTAAATATGCAAGGTTTCCAACAAAATATCTGACACAATGAATTCTTCTTAATCTATAAATTTTGTAATAGGTTATTTATAGTAACCTAAGTTATGTTTTCATCCTCACATGTTCCATATATATTGTGTGTAGCATTTTGTTCCAACTTTTCCCTATAATTTTATTTTCTTCAAAAATAAATTAAGAAATTGTCAATATGTTTACCTACAGGTTTACTGTATATTGGCCTTTCTCATAAGAAAGATACTGTCTACTAAAAAATGAAAACATAGCTCCAGAGTAATTTCAGGGAAACTTCACTGTCACAGTAAATTTGTTCTCATTGCCTGCAAACTTATTTCATCTGCACAAAAGTGTTGTGCACATTTGAAGCAATAAGGCTCATCTTTGGAGATCTTTGAGAGTGGTGAAAGGGCTAAACAATAAGAATTAGCAGATTCTCAGGAGTGAATCTTCAGCACCATGAAAAGAAAAGGACTGATAATGCAAAAAATCCACCACTTTATTTTCAACCTGGAATGCAAATATCTCCCTAAAGGTATTACATACTGATTTCAAAACAACAAAACTAGCTTTCTTTGGTTAAATTAAATGAAAATAAATTCAGTTTTTCAAAGTATCTTTTTTAAGACCAAGTTAATGCTTATACATAAGAAGAAAAAGCAAAAGAGTCAAGAAAATTAGAGGGAAGGAATTAGAAAAAGAGAGTAGGAGACAATGAAATTAATGAAATAATCCCTTTGTTGATTAAATGTTGTTATGGATTGCTTCAGTCCCTGAAGTATCAGCTTTCAAATGATCTATTTAACCAGCATACTCTGTCATCTTCTATATTTATTTACACAGACCTTTTTATCGCATAATGGTTTTCCTCTGAGATCAGCATATTACAGGTTCTCTGCATATGTGACATTTAATTGTATATATAGCTCTGAATTACATGATACTATTAGATCAAAAGGTGTAGACAAAATTCAGATGTTTGCAGTTGCTGCAGTTGCAATTTCTGTAGCACTACCTGAGTTTAGTGTCCCTGTTTACAAATGTTTTTTTCCTACAAAATAAGATAGTGTTGTTGTGAGCTTTTTGAGCAGTAGTTGCCCTTAACTGAAGACAAAGAACAACAAAAGATTTAACAAAAATGCGCAAGTTTAATATGGGAACCCTTCAAGCCTTATCAATCTAATTAGTACAATCCAATTAGATTAGTTACAGAAAACTGCAGCTTCTTCAAGTTTTGGACATAGAAAAGGATAGGATATTTTTTAAAATTTTCATCTTTGGGGAAGGCACATGCTCATGTCACATTCTACAATGAAGACTGTGGTCTAAAAGGAAATAATTAGATGCCTGAGATGAAATGCTAGCCAAATTGATTCTGACAATAAAGCAGATACAAACATATGAAGTATTATGAAACATTGCCTACAAGCAAATTAATTCTAATTATTCTCATATTCTCTCTAAAAGCCTGCTTTACAAAATAATTTCACTGATTTCAACATTATTTTCCCAGAATGATACCACCATAAATGAGGGGAAATTGACCTTTGTTTATGGAAAACTTACTAGACTAGAATGCGGAAAGTAATGGAAATCTTAAGGTTAAGATGATATGCAGCACCAAGCACTAGGACTAAAGCAAGCAGAATTCAGAATGACTTTTGAAGAAATAGAATAACCTTTAACATAACCTTTTATAAAAGAGAAATCAGCTTTCTAATCCTTTGTTACTTACATGAAATAAGATTTCATCTAATCACTTGCGGATATTGAGTTTTCATTACATCCATCAAGTTATTTAGTCAGATCTCTTATTTCCTTTCCTACAAACCAGAAGGAAACCTGATACCAGGAAAAATAAATGTACCTAAACAACCAATCCAACCACTGACAGATTTTTTTTGAGCTTTTTTTTTAATTAGAAGAAAGAATGCTAAGAGAGATTACATTTTTAAAATCAACTTTTTTCAGTACATATCAAGTCACAAAAGAAAGGTAGTCATTACAGTGATAAGATGCTTTAGCATCTTGTCTCCAACAATGAACAATGTGCATTTTAAAAAACTATAAAATCTATGAAATGGACAATTTGCATAATATATCAAGAGGAAAATTTACTCCTATTACCAGAGAGATCATATTTGGGTAATACCTTCATAGAATATTCTAGAGTATTAAAAAAAATCTTCCATACTTACGCATAACAGGTTATCTTAGTATTCTTAAACTGGAGTAAAAAATGGATTTCAAATAGTGAAAAGCTCTTAGTCACAACCAAAAAAAAAAACAAAACCACAAAAGTCTTCCATATTATCAATACTTGTAGATTTTAAAGAAACTTGACTCCATAAAGTTGGATACTCTCCCCAGTGCCTAATATAAAATAAATATGTCTATTATTCTAGAACATGCTCTGGTGCACAATATTAATATGAAATGTTTCACAGAATCAACAACACAATCTGATTTGTTTTCATTCAGTTCCTTGTTTTCCTTCTTTCTTCATGTGGAATTTTATTCTTGTACCTAGCTCAGGGCAATGGAATTTATGTATATGTGTATATGGTTTTTTTAATTTAGTTGTTGATGTTGTAGAGTTGCCATAGACATAGTTCTTATATTTTATATAGTTTTATATTTTTTAAAATTTTTAAATTAGTTTGGTTTTTTAAAATATATTACTTTTAAAATACAGTCTTATATTTTATATAGTTTTATATTTTTTTAATTTTTAAATTCATTTGTTTTTTCAATTTTTTTTTATTTTAGAGTTGAATAAGTAATTTTTCATATGCATTTTTACATTTTCGTGTTCCATACATGACGCTTCTCTGTAAGTCAATTTTGTTACATTAGACCACACAATCTAAAATAACAACTACTGATAAACAAACTGAAATTTTTCTTGTCTACTACATTATTTTAGAAATGTTTCTTGAAGTTTATTCAGTTCTTATATCTGCATATTTTTATTCAGTGTAAAGTCTAGTTGTATATATGGACTTTGATCCTGTCTAAACAAAAGCCTCATCTGACACAAAGTAAAATTAAGTCCTCATTTCTATACTTATAGTCATTTTTGAACTTGGGCAAATGATGCACATGTTCTGTGTTTTCTTTTGATTTTAGAAAGAATTAAAATGCCCGTAAATTTTACATATTTATTTTCTAGCAAGGTAGACTAAGTATCACAATTTCCATCTTAAGTGAATACTACATTTCATGGCATCAAAAGAACAAGCTCAAGGGCTAAGGACATTTTCAGAGAAATCTACCTAAGACTTCAGGTTTTCTAAAACCAAATAAAGAAAATAGCATTGCTGTGTCACATTTTGCATTAAACAAAATTTACGTGTAAAAAAACTTGCAAAAAGGAATCACAAACAACATCTCCACAAAACCTTCTCACTGCAGTCTATAACTGAAAAGAAATACAATGACAGGTCCTAATACTATTTCTGCAAAATGGTTTTCCATCCTCTGTGGCTGGGCACATTCATATAACATGCTTATTACTCCTCAGCCACAGAGACACATGTCTGTATTTTTCTCCCGTCTGGCTAATTAACATATAATCTATCTGAAGAAGTACTGCTTGTCTAGAACACCAACTTCTTGGCTCATTTTTTAAGTATTCTCATAAAGATACTGGATTCTGCCCAAAGGCTGGAGAACAGTCTTTGGCCACAGAAATGCCTGCTAGTTTAGCGGTGTAATATCAATTTAAAATACTGTTCATTCATCAGTGCACATGGTTATTGGAGAAGCTCATAACCAGCATGTGGTGTTACAATATGTGGTAAAATAAAGGAAGGTAAAGTAGGTTTTGTGCGATCATCCTTTCTTAAGGAGTTTAAGTGCTACTAGAATTCTAACAATAGGTGGTGATGTGTTTAGTGAAAAATATCTCCATTGTGGAGGAATTCTAGTTGTATTATTCTATACCAGCAGATGTTATGCAATCCTAATAATATGTCTATTAAAAGTAAAAATGCTCAGTAAACTATAATGAATATTTGAAATTGCCTTAATGTAATGTAATGTAATATATCAATGGGGAAACATTTACAGTACAGCAAGACTGATAGCATGAATCCTATGTGGTGGTTATGGTAAAAGATCATTTAACATAACTTCTAACAAACAAATATTTAGAAGCTATTTAAACTATGTGAAATGAAAGTAGCTAACAGAGAACAAAGGAAAGATAGAGTGGGAAAAATCTGTTTAATATTACTTTTTGAAAACATTGCTTAACATACTACTTTTCTTCCTTGCCCACCGTCACTTATTTTGTACATCTACAAAATGCCAGCTTGAGGGAAGTCATGCAATTTTACAAATTCACCTGCTTTCTGACCTTTTAATGCCAGTGTTGCACTTAGCAGAGGAATACTCTAAAGAGTTTTAAATACCAGAAGTCCATTAGACAAAACATGGTGACTGAAAACCACATATAAAACATTTTGCTTACTTGAGTCCAGATCCTCACATCATGTAAACAAGGATAATTGAGAATTAATGTTTATAGCTGTCAGTTGCTATCAGAAATATTAAATAATCAGACTGATAGCTATAACCTTGTAAGTGTGTGTTCACTTAATAACTGTAACATTGCATATCTTGGAGTGATTGCTTGAATATTTACGTTACATGGCAGAGTTCATTGTAGTGCAATCACACATATAGTTAACTTGAAACACTCTGACCTCCTTGAATATTTTTCAAAATTAGCAACAATTATCATAAAGTCCTGCTTTATCATTTAAAATGTTATACTGACAGATATGTATACATTTGCTCATAAAATGCCATTAAAGTATTAACTAAATTATTAAAACACTTGGAAAGTAGGTAAAATCTATCACAGGCTCCCTGAGCCCCATTTTAAAGACCTGAAATTGAAAATTAGTCCATTTCAGGAATTTTAGCAATTAAAGCAGAACCATCCATCACCTTTCTTTCCCCCGGTTTGGTTTTTTTTTTTTTTTTTTTTTTAGTTTAATGGCACACATGACTTTAGTGGAGATAAAATTGGAAAAGCTTCAGAAAATTTACTGCAGTACAAAAAGCCTGAAGAAAGTACATTGGCCCCAAACGTTGTTAATTATCTCTCTATATATTTATCAATAGTATCCCAACATTACAAAAGTAGAATACGTTGAGTTACCTCAGAATTTCTTGTGATTTTGGTATATTAAGAACACGGAACAGGTTTTTATTGGCCTGCATTCTCTGCAGCTATTCATCCTGAGCATGATGGCTTTCATACCACCCTTGCTGGGATGTGTTAAGCAAGTGTGAACACTGTAATCTATTGACAAAAACTACTGTGTTTCTGCAAATTATAGCAAGACTGATAGAGGGACCGAAGTTGATACCAATTTTTATGTTCATTTGATAAAACTACCTGGCCTTTTTGTTATAGAATAATTCAATTTTTCACTATCAGATTTAGCAAACATAATCTTGAAGAATGAAGGAGGTGCTGTTGCTCAGAAAAGCCTATGCAAAAGCTTTTTTTTGACTGGTTCTTTCATAAGCAATCTATTTTTTCCTTGATCGAGGAGGCAATTTAAGATTGCCTTTTTACTCCTTTTTTTATTCTTGTTTTTTTCCTGTTTTCTTTACCTGCATGAATACAATCTTCTTTTTAATTTCTCCTTCTCTACCTTTTTACTGGTAAATACTGCAACTAATACTTTACTAGTACTTTAAAAGGAGCCCAAGGATTTCAGATTAATAAAATCATCTTCTTTGCCTCAGTGGCAGTACTGAAGAGGATCTGCGGGGATTGAAAATCCATTCTGGCAGCTGGAATAAAATGTTTTTGTCACTAAGCTAGAAATCATGATGATTTGAGCATTTGTGTTTGATACAAAATGTATTTCTTCTAAATGAAGCTGTATTTTTTCCAAATGAAGAAAGCAAAATTATATTTTAGAAACCTGTCCCAGCTGTAAAGTAGCACTTTATACCACAGCATAAAGTCTTATACTCTGCATGAATAATGTTACTGGAAAAAAGTTCAGAAATGGCTCCTTTGCTTTTATGACTCAAAATCATTGGGATATTTTCCATTATTTTCTGTTTGAAAATCCAGGGTTATTGTCTTGTATTCTTCTCACTCAAAAGAAAATTACTAATTCGTGAACATCACAGTTTAAATTAAGAATGTAAAAACCCAATTTCACTGTTGAATCATAAGTCCTATTAAACATGACACACCGATATGACATCAACACCTGAGTGTATGATTTGGCTTCAGGTTAAAGGAATGTACTCACCACATTTTGTTTTATTTTTATAAACATCAATCCACTTTCTATAATGCCATTACAAGTAAAAGAATAACCTTCTCTTTCATAATAATGGCCTAAAAATATGATGTGAAAATGTGAAATCATCAAAACGTAATGACAAGAATGAATGAATGAATGAATGAGCATGGTTTTGGTCCACCAAAATAGTTTTGCTTTGATATTTTAAGTTGTGGGGTTTTTCTTTCCTCTTACTATGTGAGGTTCCTAAGATTTTATACTGAAATTGTTCTGAGCAAAAAAAAGTTTTCAAAACACCAGAATATTTATTTTCCCATGTTTAAAAAACCTTAGGACCTATCTCTTGAAATAATGAATTTGCAAATTAAAAAACCTAAGTTCATCAGTAGATCTCCAGAGAGTGAATCTGTTGTTCTCTACATATCTTTACATTTCTTTGTGCCTAATGCATTTCCCTTGTATTTTCTTGAACATTTATAATAAGGTTTCCTTTTTCTGTTGACCATTATTTTTAAGAAACCATGTTCAGTTATAAATGCTGCTCAATAGAGGGTCTTTTCTCCCTTCATCATTCCTTTACCATGCTAAATATGAGATAATGGAGGGATATGTTAAACATTGTAGCACCTGAACATAATGCAGCACTTTTATAAGCCAGGTAAAATTTTAATGAGTATTGGACATTTTAAAGAAGGAAAATTTTTCTTCCTAATTCATGAAAAACACCATTAAACTTGTACTCACTGTATATTCTTTGCCCAGCACTGCTAAGTTTGTGTCATATTTTAATCTGATAAACTGATGTAATATTATTTTCTGACCTTGGGATTTTGCATTTATTACACATGCAGAAACATGCAGAAACATGCAGAAACAAAGCTCTCAAGATACCCTAAAGCAGAACTAGTCAAAAAGATGGTGGTCAGCCCATACCAGATGTTTTATAAACTCTACCAATTTCAGTTTCACTATTGCTGCTGTTTCCTTTTGGGTATCTTGAACTATCTGGATCTGCAAGTACAGATTTTCTTTTCTTTTTCTGTGCTGCAGGTGGGAAAAAGATGTTCTATGTAATTCTATTCTTTTATCCAAAATATAACCAAATTGCATCATTTCCCTATTTTCTAAGAATTTTCATGTCAAATTCAAAACCTTGCTAAAAGTAGTTTTAGGTTATTAAACTTAAATATCCACCTCTGAATTTTTTGATTATAAATATAGAAAAGTAAATGTTAAGTTGCAGTAATTTTTTAAGACATCAGAGGTCAAAAGATTTTGTTTCATACCTTATTTCATATTAAATATTTTTTAACCACAGATGTTCTATATTTAGATGATCACGTTCAACATAGTTCTGCACAGATTAAAAAATAAAGGAAATTTTTTAAAAATAAAATAATTATGTATTGGAAAAATAGATTACCGTCTTTACTTTTTATATATGAAGCAGACTTTTCCTTGCCTTTTAAATTGAGGATTATAGGTCAGTTCCTCACTGTCTGTAAGAGATGTTGTTTCAATGTTTATCTCTCAGACCAGACTTTTTTTTCTATTGACTTTTATAGATTATTGATATGGTCTCTTGTCACTGTATAATAAAAATTTTAAATAATGATTCAAGAACAAAGTGCATCATTGACCACTGCCAAGTAATACAGAAAAGTTTCAGGATAAAATAAAACTGTGATTTATATATGATAGTCTAGCATAATTTTAATTAATTCTTTAGTTAATCATATTTTCAGGAATTCTGAGAGCTACATCTCTCAATGACTCCAAAAGAAGTTCTCAATACTCAGTAATTCAGCAAAGTGCATGTGTCCTATTTTATTATTTGTTTCAGATACATGATACTCCTTAGGGATATGTTCAGGTATTTTTCCAGTTTTCATGACATCTACAGTCAGAAATTGTTTATGGCTGCAAACAGATGGTGTTTTTTCCTCTTATGTAATGTCCTTACCTGAAAGATGCAGAATGTGCTGCAGTTAACTCTTACTTCAGATGTCACTTCTCTTCAAAGCCCGTGTTAATTCCACCCAATTTCTCCTTATAGAGAAAATTATATTCAGTTTCTATAACCATTACGTAAAAAGAAATTGGCAGTACATTTAGCTTCATTGTGGTGCGCAGTTTATTTCTCATTGTTAACATTTGAAAGAAATTAATGTCAGAAATTTGGCCCAAAAAATAGTCTGTTGTTTTGTCAGTATCCAGGTATGTGTTTTTTCTTTCTGCCAAGTGAATAGTAATCCACTTTGAATAAAAAGTATTGTGTTAATTCAAAAGAGCCAGCAAAACACTGATTTTTGCTTCCAACTCTAAGATTAGTGATTGGAGCACATACGACTTCAAGATCAGTTTGCCAGCTTTTTCCACTTTGTATGTAAGACAGAAATGTCACACAACCTAAATTAAGTAAGGCAGGAGTAAGTACTCTAATACAAATGTGTTTCAGATAATTCTGCAGTATTTCATCAGGAAAAATCTGTTTAAAGGACACATTTGATTACTTTGTGTAAAATTTGCTAACAGGTCAAGAAGAGCTTCTCTTTCTTAAGGTAAGGACTGCTATATACACTTAAACAAATGTGCTTAATGTTCCTAAATAATTAATTTTAAATTTCCCACAACCTAAAATGATTAATGTGCAATTTTTATTGTTTATAAAAGATTTAATGTATCTCTGTAGTTAATGGTTTTTAACACATTTGTGCCCAGGGTGATCATTCCTTCACAGACATTTATACCAGCAGTGCTGGTTGTAAAGAACATCCCAGCCCATCTATTTTGCTTCCATTTGACAAGAAATGTGTTATTAGCAAATATTTATATTCTTTCAAAGCTTTGTCATGAATGAGAACTATTATGAAACCAGTTCTATATCTATGGGAAAGAAAAGATGTATTTCAGACTCATAAGCCCTTCTCTCAAACTTCAAGCTGACTGCAAGCTTTTCCCTTAAATGATACATAATTACATAGATTAAGTAAAAGGGGTTGGGCTTTGTGTGCCACAGGATTATATTACCATATAAATAGCTGAGTTTTGTAAAAGTTGATTTTCAGATGTAAGACGGTTATGGCAAAAAGACTTGTGATTACACATGCATCAATCAAGCCTTGGTTGCAGTAGTTTTGAAATCCCACATTAAGCTGGAAAAACTGATTATTTATGTGAAAAAGGAGTCTTTATTCTTCAGTATTGACTTCAAAAACATTATCAGCGTGATACTTACCAAACTAGCATGCTGAGTAGATTGAGAAGTAAGAAATCAAAACTGTTTGAAATACTTCTATAAAGTGTAGGTGTCTGAAGTTTTCCTGATCAACGTCTATTTGCTAGAAAACTGTATATACAAGAAAAATTAAATGCAGAAAGGGTCTCATTTGAAACAACTTCAATGTTTATGAAAAAAAAGAACTAGCTGTAGAAAAATAAAAAAACTTCTAAAATAAAACTGTAATTTCAAAATTTATTATTTTTTAAAAGTGTTTTAAATTGTTTTCAATGTTTGCAAATATCACAAGCATTTCATAGATATCTTCATGAAGAGGCTTTGAAGCCTGTGAGATTATCTACCTGCACAAAACTAGCACACTCAAAAGTGTGTTTGGAGGCTGTAAGACTTACATAATTTCAAGATGGAATGAAATCAAAATCTAAAAAAATGGAAATATTTGTGGAGCAATATTTGTGAATAATTGCACTTATTCACCAGAGGAAATAAAAAAAGGTAATGTAAATACACACAGAAATATTTTTCTTGTCCTCTACGGAACTATGAATAGACTACCACAGAGATTTCCATAAGCTGTATTAAAGTCTGATTCATCCCATGATTTCCTGTTACCTATATGCATTTTTCTACAACATAAGATCAACAATTACATTTTTAGAAAACATCTTATGTGCCATAGGTCAAAGTATAAAGCTGTCTTTGTGAGTTATAGTTTATAATTATTTTATGACAGCAGAATCTGCACATTTATTTTCTAGATACTGGCAAGATTGAAAAAGGACTAAGATGGCAACATCTTAAGGGTGTTTTTTTCTGTATAATTTATGATACTGGAAAGGAGAAGTATTTTTTGCATTTTAAAAGGAAAAGTTAGAAATATGCATATACAGTTCTTGATTTTACAAGAACAGCTATTTCAACAAAGTATAGAGGGTTGTTTTTCTTTCACCTTCCTGATTTAGGGTTCGTATTTTTGGCTGAGAGACTTTAAAATTAGTGTTTTATTACTGCTCCTCTAAACTGAAGTTCAAAGAACAGGGGAATATCTCATTGCAATTTAGATAGTTATATAATTGCTAGGGAAATATTAATTACTGGAATTATATAATGTTTTCATATTGTTTTTCTGGAGAATTAACTTCTTTACTTCTTCTAAAGTCAGGGAACTGAATTTAGGAAACAGTGCTTTCAGAACTATGCAAAACGTGTTCCAAACATAATAGATCTCCAAGCATAACAAACTTTAATGCAACAATTCGCTTTTACTTGTGTGAGGAACAAATTTCATTTTGATTTTTTTCCTCAACATTGTTTGAAGACTACCAGAGGTATGTGGGGGAGGCGCCGCCCACAAGCCACGTGCCTGAGGCAGCTAGGAGAAGATGGAGGAAAGCTCTGCCTCCAGGGAGACTTTGCCTGACAGCCACTTCATGTCTCACATGGAATAGGCAGTCAGTATCTATGAGGAGGAGCAGACTGCCAAGGACACTGTGTCCTCTAGAAAGGTTCTCCAATTGGGTGGCAAAAGGTCTCCACCGATGGACTGCTGTCAAACCTTTGGCTGGCTGATGGTCTCCTGCCAGCGAGCAGATGTTAGGAGGAGCTGGGGGATATAAAAGTAACTGTGTCTCAAGCTACAAGGCTTGCTCTCGCTCGCTTGATCTCTCGCTGCCTCTTGCTGGACACTGCTGGACACTTGGCCAGACACCTGTTGACTTTGCTTCATTGACCGTCTCTGAGCCTTGTGCCTAGCCTGTGTCCTGCCCTACCACTTCATTTCCCTCGCCTGCTTCAGCCATTGCCCTTCCTGCCTCCCCATGTTCCTTTCTGATGCCCCACCTGCTTCGTCCCTGCCTACCTCATTCCTGCCTGAACCACCTGCTTCCCACCCTGCTTCGCTGATCCACCCCGCTGTGGCGATCCCCGCCAGTCCAGGGCCCTGTCCAGGGCCCCGCANGCCAGTCCAGGGCCCTGTCCAGGGCCCCGCACATCCCACGCGAGCGCCCACTCAGCGCGTGTCCAGCCGCCAGTCACCGCGGGAGCTGGGCACGCACCCGCTGCCGCTTGGACATCCACGACGCTCCCCGGCCTCCTGGTGCTAACGCCCGCTTCTCCTCTCTGTCTCCTCTCTCTCTCTCCCCCCGTTCTTTTTCCTTTTCCTTCCTCCTTTTCTGTCTTTTCTATTCTTCTTTAGTAGGGCAACACCCTTTTTCATTACCAATAAATGGTTCTCTGATATAATATTTTCCTCGTTTGGCTTCATTTTTTCCTAGAACATCCGCTTTAAAACTCCCTGCAGTTTCCCACAGCGGAATGCGACAACTTGTGTGCTGGTTTTTTCTGGGGTAGAGTTAATTTTCTTCACAGTGGCTGGTATGAGGCTGTGTTTTGGATTTCTGCTGAACAGAGGATTGATAACATAAAGATATTTTTGTTATTGCTGAGCAGGGCTTACACAGGGCCAAGGTTTTTCTGCTTTTTGTACTGCCACGCTGGTGAGGAAGCTGGGGGTGCATGAGAGGTTAGAAGGAGACACAGCCAGGACAGGTGACCCAAACTGACCAAAGGGATATTCCAGACCATGTGACATCATGCTCTGTATACAGAGTGGGGAGAAGAAGAAGGAAGGGGGGGACATTTTAAATGGAGGCGTCTGTCTTCCCAAGTCACCATGACATGGGATGGGGATCAGCTGTCCTGGAGATGGCTGAACACCTGCCTGCCCATGGGAAGTGGGGAATTAATTCCTTGTTTTACTTTGGTTGTATGACTTTTACTTTCTCTGTTAAACTGTCTTTGTCTCAACCCATGAGTTTTCGTGCTTTTACCCTTTTGATTCTCTTGCTGATTCTGCTAGTGGAGGAGCGAGCGAGCGGCTGTGTGGGGCTTGGCAACTGGCTGGGGTTAAACCACAACTTCTTTTTGAGGCAGTCATCTGTCCTACTTAAGATCTAGAACTGTGTTGGCTGTGAGAAATATCAAAACATCTGGATCCATGTAATTACAGATTCATCTCCTGGGCTCACTCCTACTTTAATAACAACCTAGAAGTATTTATGCATTACCCCTCAGAACAAATCAGTTTTATTTTGTGCCTTTTCCCTCAATGTTGAACAAAATATTCATTATTCAGCAGACTGGAAAACAAACTTCATAAAGGAATGAAGAAAAAAGTAAGAAAACTTTTTAGGATTTTCTGGAGCAGTTTCAAATCCTCTGAACGTAATGAGAGCTTTTTCGACTGGCTTTAAAAATTCTTTTCATTCAGTACATTCATAATAGACTACAAAAGGCCCCCTTATTTGAATAGCTAAAAAGAAGAGAAAAAAGAACTAAGGACTGAAAGCCAAGGTTGTATATATTCTAAATGTGAAAAGAAACATCCTTATTAAAAGGATGATTAACCTTTGGTGTAAATAATCAAAGTGGATTCTCTCTACCAGCATAGCCTGTGTGACAAATTTTAACTAGATGTTATTTTGAAACCGTCTACATGTGGAAATTAATGAGAAGAAGGAATTTATTTACTTCACTGTTGCCATTTTTACAGTGCCTGTTTGGCAAAGAAAATGTTGTACTAAAGAAAACTTTAATGCATTTTATCATAATATGTTTCAAAGCATGATAAAATCCATTTCACAGCAGCACTCTTACAGCAAAGAAGTGCTCTTCTGGAAAGTTACTGAGACAAGTTAGTGGCCCTTCACTTTACATTTTAGCTCATTTCCCATTTATTTCCCCATGTAGAGCCCCTAGCCAAATTCAGCCTTCCTTCTTTCTTTTCTTTTTTTTTTTTTTGGTGTATGGTCAACTGTTCGATTATTGTAGCCTGTGATAAACCAACAAGGAGACAAATTGTAGCTTCTAACCTTGAGCTCCCTGAGTATATGCAATTCTTGGCAAAGAAACTATATCAGTACTTTTCATTACCACTGGTATTTTCCTGTGTTTTGCTGAATTCCAACAATATGCCTTGTTAATGCTGTTCCTGGAAATAACAGATAAAGTAGTGCACTTTGCAAGACTTTATAAGGAAAATGCTGCTTTGTTAACATAGTTTACACATTTTTCATCCAGTAATTCCTTCAGTCTGGACAAAATTTTGTAGCCACTCTCTTCATTACAGTACTGGTGTGAACTGTGCTGTCTACTGCTGCTGGGGAGGTGGTTTTTTGGAGGGCAGAGGTGTGCTTTCTTTTGCTTTGTTTTGCTTTGTTTTTATTGTATCCACTCTGATACAGATCGTTTTTCTACTCTGACACCTCTAGTCTGTGTTTTTGCATGACATAGCTCAAGCCTTTTAACTAATTTACTTTTGCCTGATATGGCCAGGGACTCTGTAGCTTTTGAACCAACACTCAGGAACTTCTGACTGGTTAAGTAAATTCATTTGCAATGAATCCTTTTAAAAAATATTGATACTATCTCATAACTGGAAAATATCTTCATACCAAACTAGTAACTAATTTTACCTTCATAACAGATCTGATCACTTCTGTGTTTCATAAAATTCAACTGCCTAAAGCCCTCTCTTTGTACAAAAATCTTGGGTTTCCAGTCTTTTTTCCTTGAAAATCTAATTAACAGTATTCTTTTAAATAAGAAGATTACTTTCTGTGAGCAATTAACTGAAATTCAGTCTGCTTTAAACTTTTCAATATAGCAATGAATATTTATAAACTTAATAGAACTTCACCCTGGTAGGCAATCCCTTTAATCTTATTTGAAGCAGCGTGGGGCCCAAGTCTCACTGGATTAACATCATATTTTCTTTTGGCACAGATGCACAAAAAATAATTTCCTTGAAATGAAATATTTGACCAACTGTTATCCAAATCTATGACAGTTCAAAGTCTGTGTCAGTAAAACTAGAGCATATATATCCATATTATCTGTGGCTTCATGCTGGGATTCAACAATGTTCTCTCAAGCTCATATGCACTTTTCTGCACCATTAGCACCTGCTGGCTTGCAAATATCAATCAGGAAATGAAAGGTACAGTAACTTTGGTCTTAAAATGTAAGCCAAATAGGGTAAAGGTCTGCTACAATGGAAAAAAAAAAATTAAAAAGAAAAGCAGATATCCAGGAAGCAAAGATGTCAGCTGGAATAAAACCAAAGAAATATATTCAGTGTTGAATTTCCTCTCTAATTTTGCTGTATCTCTTCCATGTGAAAAGTCATTATTATGAAATTGCTTTTGAAGTAAAATCTGGTTTACATTCTCAAAACAAATGGATACTGCAAACAATTTTCTAGTAATTTCTATATTATTGCTACATATGCAAAATACCTGAGAGCTGATTTGAGAGATGGAGTTTTTTAGCTTTTCCTCTCATTAACTCTGCCATATGATTTGTGCTTGAAGAACTGTCTGACTAATTTCACTGGTTTAGAATGTTTACTGGATAAACTCCTTTTGTTGTCCCCTAACTCTGTTTCTCGTCTGAGCCTACTCCTCAAGATTTTATTTTCTTATGTCCTTTTATTCTGCAGTCTTTGTTTTTTATTTTCACTGGGGCCAGACATATTTGTGAAAAATGTGTTCTCTTTAATGAACTCTCTTGGTTTTGCAGGTGATTTGACAGTAGCTGTCTGTCAAGAATATAGATGTGCTGGAGCTTGATTGTTCTAGTGTAAAAAAGAGAAAAAGTAGAATCCAGATCTTTAGGATTTTATCATAGTTATATTTTGTGTAAGAGGTGATTTCGATGCAAAGGACTTTTCAAGAATAACACAGAGCAAACATAAGGCACTCATTTATCTCTGTGAGAAGGGGTTGCTTTAGGTGATGCCTGTTCCCAAAGGATCTGCACATATTCTGCAGGTCTGATGCATACAGAATAATGTCAGACTTGGTGCACAATCTGGTGTTGTTTCAGAGCTGCAGCAGAATCAGTTGTCTTGCAAACAGTTTGAAACTGAAAAAATCTCAAATTGGTAATGAAGTGACACAACCTTGACCAAAACCTTTGCAAACTCAGAGCACACAGGGCAGAAAACTGCACAAAAATGTAGCTGATGAAGACAGGCTAACAAGGCTAGAAAGGGATGGATACAAAAGCAAGAATAATTCTAGTAAAATTAGAAACAACATGTAGTACTTACGAAACATTTGTCATGAAAAGTAGATACCACTTGATCTCAACTAGGGACATATGTCTAACACCATGGTGATGTACACAGCTGTATACAGTATATTGGCAATCACCAGAAATCCGTGATCTCATCTTTGCATTAAACTGCAGTTGTCAAATGGAAGACAAGCTGGTTTTTTGTTTTGGGATTCCAGTGGATTTTATGACAAGCTTCTGTCAAGGGTATACACCCTTTTTCAGTTAGTACTGTGCAACTCTAAAGGTTGCTCTTCCCACAGAAAACAAACTGAAATGTAGGACATTTGACATGTTCTATTGAAAAGCCACATTCTCTTCTGAAAAGCCTGAATTGAGTAGAGTTTCAGCAATCCCTGAAGAAAGAATTCTTGCAAGTGGAATTCCACTGCTACTATCTTTGCAACTCTCAAATGCTAGTCAGTGCTAATGCCGTAATACACAAATTCTCCATTATGCAACCAATACTGAATTTTAATTTAAAAAACAACTTGTGAAATACAAATTCTAGAAGGATTTTTGCTTCCTGATGTAGTCAGCATATGATGCCCACCTCACCAGGGCCTGAAGTTGGACTCAATGATCCTTGTGGGCCCTTTCCAATTCAGGACACTCTGATTCTATCATCTCTGGATGTAGCTGAGTACAGACATTCAAGAAAACGTGCAGGGACAGAAAAGCTGGTTTTAATTTGTACAGCTTTTATAACATTGCATATGACATAATTTCTTCCAGTATCTCATCTTGCAGTTGGGAGGTGTTTGGTTAAAGCTTTTTTCCTTACTCTTTCATCCTTTCCTCTTGCAGGTCACAAGAAGGGAGAAAAAGAAATAATGCATGGGAATATCACATGTTACCTGCAATGCCTTTTGTGGCCTCTGCATTATAAAGAAATCTCTCCAAACCACAGTCCTTGGTTGCCTGGTTGCCATCAACACTATATTGGTTCTAATTTGGTGATGAAGGTGATAGAAAGTAGAAAAACAGCTGAATACATAAAAAATTAGATTATAACTACAAATGGATTTGTGACATTGTATGGGATATCATTATTTGCATTGTAACATCAAGCAACAATTTTGCAATTTTGCCAGCACTCACTATTTAGTTAATTCATTATTTACTTAATTCAATACTAAAACTTTTTTTTCCTGAAAGATGAAATATTTAAGGTAAAATATTATAATCAATGAGAATTTTTTTTTTCAGATACACAAGTGAAAAAAATTGCTAGCTAACCTCTTTATACTAGTGCAACAAGGATTTCTCTTATGTGTAGGGGATTTCCTCTACTTCTAATGTGATGATCTTGTAAAGGAGGAACTTTCCATTCCACCAGATGTTTTATTCTCATGTCATTTTTTTCTTGGAAATGACACCTCTTTTCTAAATAAAAAATAAATAAAACAATTTTTAAAAAATTAGTTGATATAGGTTAATTTTGCAATTATTTTAAATGTATTCTTTTCCCATCCTTGTTCCTGAGTAAAAGCAATGGCTCTCATACAGACCACCTGAAAAGACTTTTGGCATAAAAGGTGATTGGTCTTCAAGGTCTTTAAATGCAACATTTCAACTTTCAAAAATTCGAGTTTGATAACAAAATTAAAATTAATTTGAGAAAAACTTAGATAATTCCAGTGCCACCAGCTGGAATTATTGTCAAATGATTTGTAGACTATGTCTTGACAGATATTGTTCCTGGTGCGTTATTTTAACATGCAATCAGAACTTTACCAAAAGGATAACTGGCATTAAATTCACACTACATGTCACCCAAACCTAAAGAGAATCTCAGAAGGAAAACTTGTGCATCTTATTTTTTTATCTCACAGTTGTCTCCAGGCCAGATTTCAAAAACTTGTCTAAATACTGAAGGTGTTAATCTTTTCATAATTTAAAAAGTACTTAAAAAATTTTAAAGGCATACTAAGATGTGTTATTCCCACAAGCCACCATAAAGCGCCTCTGGTGTCCTCTGAGTCTGGGGTAGTTCTATTTGCTGCCCTATCAAAGTGGGCAGTAAGAATAATCCTTCAATCTTCCTAATATCTATAAAGTTCAGAGTCTCATTCGTAATGGGCAAGTGACATGAACCGATAATTAGAATGCCCTCAAACACTCCCAAAGAGATGTTGAGAAAAATCTTCCTTTAGAAAAGTTTGACTGCTTGCCATTTTTTAAATAAACCTGAGTTTTGGTTGATTGCAAAGTGATAATTTCTGGATTGAGTAAGAATGTGTATATATACATTCTTTTCCCAGATAAAAAGTAGGTAAGAGAAAATGGCCATAATCTGCCGAAATTACTTCTAATTTACCATTATTACAATCAAACGTTTTGATTCTGGCCTGAAAATTGTTGCTTTCCTAAGAAAATACCCTGTTAAATCAAATCTCTTGTTACATGTCCTGATAAAACAAAGTTCTGTGTCTCGTTACTGTGTTGTGTTGTTTTCTTTCCTTTATCCCCTACCATCAAATGTACAAGCTAATACTCCAAAATGAGGTAAATTGATAATACAATAAACTTCCACTACTAATTCCAATGTTTTCTACATGCCTACATACTATATCTGTCCTATTCAAGTAATTTTTGTTGTTTTCAAGGATAAAGAGGATAAATGCTATTTTTGGTACCCTTTAATGTAATACTTCTATTTTTGAATTGTTTTAAACTGATTGCATAGACAAAGTCCTTCGAGATTAGCAGTTTTTCACATTTAATCCAAGTGTGGTTTTACCTTCAGTAGTCCTTGTTCAATTCTTGTGATAATTCTGACAAGACTATTTCTTTGACTGATGTTTGACTTTGATAGCAACCAGCATGTCATTTTATTACCAAAAATCTGCACGTTTTATTTCTTACCATTTCTCTAATGATGTTCACTAACTTATTTCAGATGCCACAGTGTTTTAAAACTGCCCAGAGGGATGACTGTCCTTATTTTCAATTGTCTTTTAAAAGGAAAAATAATTCAGTATGGAATAACTGTTAGCTCAATGCAATTCATTTTCTGTTTTTCCTATGAGGTACAACAAACAAATATATCACTTAAAGATAATTCTGAGAATCTTCTAATTGCACTGCCTAGATCCTAGAGATATAATTGATCATTATTCTGCTTGGAGTTGCCAAGGTGTTTCAGTCTAACTCTTTTATAAAATTTTATTTATGACATTTATTTTAATCTTAATTGTTGGCCCATGAATAAGACTAAATGCACATTTTCATCTTTTTATCTACGCCACTATAAAAATTTCTTGGTATTTTCTACTGACAGCTAATTATAGTGCCTATTGTATTAAAAATGCACTTCTTAATTAAGAATAGTTTCTTAATACTAATAGTTTTCTGAAATGCTATCTAAATTAGAAGCAATAATGTTGCTATGATTCTTATTTGAAAAGTGTCATAAAGTTGTGTTTAAAAACCTAAGATATTTTTTCCTCTTCATTTACTTACCTGTAAATATACCTCTAGGCATCCTGAGAAAAAGTTCAGAGGGAAATAAGAGTGTATCAAGAACAGAACAGAAAGTCAAAAAATCTGATTGCTATTTGTACATGATCAAAAAGTCATACAACAGCAAATCACTTAATTGCTCTTTAAAAAGATACAAAACCTCTCTTGTCTGTCTGTGAAGTCTAGGACAGGAAGTCTGTCTCTTATTCTGTGTATAAAAAATCTAATCCTAATTTGGGAATATTCTATAAAATCAGATTTTATTTTGACAATCTTTACAGGAAATAATAAGCAAAACCAGATATGGTTATTCCTGAATGGCATTTTCATGTGTCTTCTGATTTCTACTTTTTAAGCATTTCCATAATATGTTGATATTTAAACACTGATATTTGGTTTTTTTTTTTTTAAGGGACTACTAATAGCCCGTTTATGTATCTATGACCTTTTTTTCAGTGGCCTCAAGGAAAGCACTGTTTTAGGGTTCCCGTCAAAGGAGTTCAAAGGAAGGCAACTTCAGTAAATAGCTTGAAGATTTGAGTGCTATATGGACGGTCTTCAACACAGGAAGAAGAGTTGAAACCTCGGGTACTCTTCCCAGTTACAAGCCCTTCTGTTCTGTACATCTCTCCTTTGTTAAAAGGAGAATTTAAAATTCCAGCAGTTTATACATGAAAGATATACATGATCTAACAGTTCTTAATTAAATTTTCCATTACTATTACAGTCAGCAATGACCAGGAAAGTACAACATGAGCAGGAAAACTCTGTGACTCAGACGGGCCACCTGAAGTGTCTAATAAGGAGTTTATGCATCATTAGCCTTTCTTCAGCTATTTAGAGTTCCATCTACTTTGAAATTTTTATTTTATGAGTCCATTGCATGTACTTATAACTTGTTGGGTTTTTTTACTTTAAACCGATTGCCTTTACCAGGTTTTCACAGATACTATTTTTCTAAAGGTGAGCGAAAAGGTAATCAGTTATAATTTTATCAGAGCACTGGGGATTTTACGTTTAAACTCAAGTAAGAGCACAGAAATAATTATTTCAGTGAGGTACTATTATATATCAATTTCAAACTGCTATTTTTTTAATTGGACAAACAGTATTCTCTTTGTTAATGTCATTGATACACTAGGAGGTACATTTCTGCCTGAGAAGCATATTTAGGGGTGTAGGTTAGACTTCTGTTGCTCCTTGGCATAGATCCAAAGAGCAGCATAGGCTTTGCTTTCCGAGTGCACTTACAATCATATGCAGTTCTGAAGTTCGGCACTTTTTGTGGATATCATAAATATTCTCACCCTTGAGTAAGTGAACCATGGAATCAGAGATTTGCTGAGATTGGAAGACACCCCTGGAGGTCATCTGGAAAAATACATGCTTAAAACAGGATTATCTAGAACAGGTTGCTTAGGAATGTGTCCAGTTAGGTTTTAGGGTTTAGATTTTGAACAACTCAAAGGACAGGGAATCCACATCTCTTTGGAATCAATTACAGTGTTCAACTACCCTCACTGTATTTTCTGTCAGAATTTCCACTCTTTCAATTTGAACCCAGAGCTTCATGTCATGTCATCAAGTACCATTAAGAAGAGTCTGGCTTCATATTCTTTGCTCTTTCTCTCAGATATTCTGTGCAAATTGCATAATGATAGCCCAGATAAAGTGCTGATTGCTAGAAGTCGAGAGCACACACTCGTGAAAAAAAACTTTTGTATTGTTCTCTTTCTGTTCTTCTTTTCCTAAATACCTCTGTCTGTTCTGGCCTCTGTTACGGATGGAAGAATGAAGAGAGAATCCCTATTCAATGGAAATTCTTTTATAACTCTATATGTAAGCTACTCTGGGAAATAAAAATACTGCTGTGTTATAGATAAAAGCTCGATCCTCTGAAGTAAAATCCTGGTTTCTAGTTATGCAGTAGAGAGACCAAGTTTTCTGTCTTCGTAGAAAGAGTGAGTGTGGTCTGATATTCTTAGGGAACTAACAGCATATACTGGGATTAGTACTTTCATATTGAAAATCAATGAGACATACCTATCTAAGTAATTTAATGTTTTTTACACATTCATCCTGTCATTTCAACATTTAATTTTGAATTGTATGAAGGTTTTGTTCAGTGTACTCAATATCTTCAGTAGTAGTGGGAGTGAAGACAAAAATGTTCAAGCTGGAGGAAAAACATCAGAAAGTTTCGTCTGAATGTGTCAAGTTTGCAAAGTGTCATAGATACAGGTTTTCTTTTGAGAAACGTAGAAGGAGGAAGGTAAAAAACACTCAATCTGTCAAATTTCTCTTTCAGATTATATTTTACTCTGACCAGTATAACGGTATCATGAAATGGAAAGAAAAAACAATGGTTAAGTATGAATTAACTATAAAAAAAACCATCAAAACTCTTTCTGTAAAAGATCAGATGGAGAATTAGATGAATATACAGATTTGTTCTTCAGTCTAGAGCTAATTGTTCACTTTACAGTCTCAATGATAGGAGAGGATCATAGGATGATAGAATCATAGAATGACCTGGTTTAGGAGGAACCTTAAATATCATCTAGTTCCAAGCCCCCTGCCATGAACAGGAACACCTTTCCCTAGACCAGGTTGCTCAGGACTCCATCCAGACTAGCCTTGAACACCTTCTGGGATGGGGCATCCACAGCTTCTTTGGGCAACCTGTTCCAATGCCTCACCACCCTCATAGCAAGTCAGTTCATCTTAATATCTAATATGTCTCTTTTAGTTTGAATTTATTCCCCCATTCCTGTCATTACATGCCCTTGTAAAAAGTCCCTCTCCTTCTTTCTTGTGAGCTCCCTTCACATACTGGAAGGCTGCAATTAGGTCACCCTGAAGCCTTCTCTTTTCCAGGCTGAATAAACCCAATTCTCTCAGCATTTGCCCATAGCAGGGGTGCTCTGTCCCTCTAAGCATCTTCGCAGCGCTCTCTGGACTCACTCCAACAGGTCCATGTCCTTCCTGTGCTGAGGACCCCAGAGCTGGATGCAGCACTGCAGGTGGGGCCGCACAAGGGTGCAGTAGAGGGCATAAACACCTTTCATTTAAGGAAGATACTGTTCAGTCCTTAATATTGTACATATACGAATAATTCACTTAATGTGGGAAGAACTGTTCATATTGACCAAGCAGATGAATAAATGTCTGTAAAAACATGCCTAAGTAAAGGAAACATACACAAAAATCATGCTGATAGTGACATGGCTATATGTGAATTTAATGTGTATACACACTTTGTCTGACTCCTTTCATAGCCATCCCTGACTTCATAGTTGTATAGGAAAAAGTGTGTGCCTAATAAGGAAATATTTGAAATAACTGAAATATCCTTCAATAAAATTTTCTATTCAAGGATTTTTTTCCCCAGTAGAATAAAGCTGAGAGTCCTTTTTCTTTGTCCTTTTAGCTGCAGGACTAGAAAGGCAAATGTGGTTTTGGACTCTTCTTAGATATTGGCACATTGTAATATGTATTTCAGCAGTATTAAGATATTATTGTTATTCTGTATATCAGTGTCATTCTCACAATCAGGTTTTCTGACTTAGTGAATAATTTTTGATTTTCTTAGTAAGATATTTATAATTATTCTCTCACATTAGTTAGAATTCTTGCAAATCCACTTGTATCTTTCAATTGCAAAACCATATTCTGTAATTTAGAATGTATTTTTAAAGTAATTTCTTTTATTCAGTATTAGTTTTCAATATCTCATCATTCTGTATAGTAAATGTTTCTTTCAGGCATACTACCAATGCAATATAGTCGCTTTGATGAAATGTTGCTTATTTGCTTTGCTATTGGGTGATATTTATCCAGCTAAAGCGATCTAATGGCCTCTGGTTACAGGATTTTTTACCTCAGACTGTTTCATATTTCTGTCATGCTGAGAATACACCTCTCTTTCGTAACCTGTATAATACATTTAAAGTACTGTGTGTCCTTCCTACTTCAAGAGCTAAAATAATCTGGGTAGTTTGCCTTGAAGTATGCTGGTCTGCCTTCAAGTTGATAACATGCACATTTACAGTGCAAGTTCCTGAGACATTTAAAGTGGTTACTGTTATCCAATGTCCTTGTCCTTCATGATTAAATTTTGAAAGTCACATTTGTTTCATCTTTTCTGATGAAAAGTGTTATCAGCAAAATGAGATTGGTACACAACTTAAACAGCTCTTTCTAGTACCCCTACAGGGATGTGATGGATGTCATTATGCGGATCTGAAATGTGCATTCTCTGCATTTTTTCTGGATACTTCTACAGAGTGCTATTAATAGCAAAATGTACTTTATAAATCCTGCTGGGTTTCCAATTGTTAGGTAAAATCTAAGCTGTTTGACATAATAACTCCAGTACTTTTTAATTAAGATAGTTAATCCTTCTCTGTCAACAAGTTATTTTCTTACACGCTTCTTTTCTTGTATATGGCTCATTTATCACTTTCCTTAGGCACGTCGGTATTTTTTCTCCATGTCCTGTTATTTTAGATTTTTATTGGACTAAAGAATATTCCTGTTATGCTAATGTATTTTTCCATTTCTCATTTAGCTGCTGTCAGTAAAATCAACTGTTTCAATTTTTAATATATGTATAAAATTGAATTAATATTAAAGTAATGCCTTCTTTGCAGCGAAAGTTGGTATCCAATTACTGTCATTTTCTTCAACACGAATGTCAGATTTGTTGAGGCTGGTGTGATCTTGTTATTTTCCAATAATAAGCAAATTATTTTTAAAGTGACATGTAGATAATCAGTTTACTGATTATTCATCACTAGCAGCACTTATCTCCAGAAGAGTCACCTTGACTTCCCTAAGACTTCACATAGTACAAGCTCAGTATGTTAAAATGCCTCACAATCTGGCAGTCATACTGGATTTGGCATTCCATCCTGGAGCCAAACCAGCAACTGGTTTCATTACATGCAAAGTGAGTGAGCAGCTGTGTGGTGCTTAGCAGCCAGCTGGGGTTGAACCACAACAGTCCTCAGCGAGGGACCAGACTGATTTGAGATATGTGTGTACAGAACAATCTCTGAGCAAATGGTTCAGGCTGTGAACCACACAACGTAGGTCAGGAAGACTTCTTACTATTACACAGTAATAAGTTACTCAGTACCAGAGTACATCAAATATCCAGCCATATCTCCAAGAGTTATAGAGTTTTGGTTATTTCCATAAATTACTAACTGCTTTCTCTAATTTCTCTTAAAATTTGTCTTCTACTATAATTTTTCTTCTTCTAGAAAATAAGTGTTTCTCATATCCTCAGAAAAACTAACTGATCAGATTTCTCATGTTTTTCTCCCTTTCCTATCAGTGTAACACCATGATGCTTTGGGTTTCTCACAAAAATTTTTCAATATTATTCTTCCTGCTTCTTATCGTCTTCCTTAGATTTTCTTTCCAACTAGTGCATGTAAATATAAAATAATTTCATAGCTTTGTATCTTTATTCCTTGACCTAAAACAAAACAAATAGAAGGCATATCATATATTCTGAATTAATCTATCCTTCTTTCCTAAATCTCTGTTTTACTGTGATGGGACTTTTAGAATTGGATCCCTTCCATTTAGCTCCAGTTCTCTTCATCGCCTTAGAAGCAAGCCGTTAATAAACTTTTTCTCTGATAAAATGCCTTAATTCTTCATAAAGCTTTTGTGCCAGTTTGGACACAAATCCAGGAGGAAACAACCCGAGAGGGGCGTCTCTCTCTCTGTCTCCTGCCTGCCAGGCAAGCAGGCCCCGGCAGCTCCTCCCCCGTGGGTTCGGGAAAATAATTTCTCGAGCGAAAGTGAAAAAAACTATTTATTTAACAAAACAGAGTCCCCCACTGTCACGGGAAAAAAAGGATATTGAAACCCCCTCCCCTGTCCCCTAAAAGAGGACTATGGATTTTAGAGTTCTTTCTGTAGGTAAAACCTGCAGTCCTGAGCTGGGCCGGGCCGGCCAGGCAGGGTCCGACGATCCCCCTTGGAGGGTCCCGCCGAGCAGGTCCGGAGATGGGAGCTGGTCGCAGGTGAAAAGCAAGCCAAAAACAGTCCAAAAAGGAAAAGAAGCCGCTGAGGCAGATCACAGTCCCTTCTCCGCTGAAAGCCGAAGAGACTAGAAAGCAAAAGTCCTCTAACCAACCAAATGTTGTCAGAATCGGGAGAGAAAAGAATGCAAAACATTCTAGATGCAAGGTCAAGCTGGCCGCTTTGAAGAGTTCTCTCGGCTTCTCTCTCCCCCCTTTGCAGTTTAAAGGTACACTAGAGATCAAGCAGGCGATGGGGAATACAGTATGGTCATAGAATCACCCCAAGACAGCTTTCCAGCTTTATCCAAATGTACATGAAAAACAGGTGACTCTTCCTTCGTCTTGTAATTTTTAGCATTCTTGAAAGATCAAGTCTTCCCTCCACCTTTTCTTCTCTACAGTGATTTTGGCGTAGATGATTATTAGGCCTTATATCAGCTTCAAGTATTTTTACAGTTCAGTGTAGAGCAAAGAAAGATCTTAAATATATCAGCCTTGTGGCATGATATAACACAAGACTGCTTGTCTCATGTTTATATTGCCAAAAGGAATTGGCCTCCTCTTGCAAAAATAAACTCAAAACAAAACTAAAAGGTACTTATAATGGTTTAAGTGCATATTCTCCTAAGGATTTAAATGTTTCCACTTGATCAGGACTAGAACTTTCATTTTTAGCCATGCCTTCAGTATAAGGACACAACTGTAAATACAGTGTGCTGTGTCTTCATCGAGCAAACAAAACCTCAAGTAAAAAGCCATTTTGTCTAGTTCCTGGACTAAAGGAAGAAAAGGCTTGCTTTTCTAGTAATTCATTTTTTTCAAAGGTGCTTCACAATGGAAACTATGGTCCACAATTATGTAAATTAGTGCTTTGTAACAAAAAAGTGATTGAATTGGGATTCATATTCATGAAAAGACGAACAAATTCATAGATGAACAAAGAAAGACACAGACATATGCAATGTATCAGGTTCAAGCTTAATTGGAATCAAAGGTTTCTCAGCTTTATTCTAGTGACATTGACTATTTTTAGTGGTATATTTAACCCCATATATATGGGAGAAACAGCATGAAAAAAATGCAAAATTGCTTTTAAAAAATCATCTCACTTGTGAATTACTTATGCTTCTTGTGCAGTGTCCCAAAAGTGTCTACATTAATCCTATAATACAAAAATGTCTAATTAGAACAAATTTGATAAGCAGTCAGTTATCTGCATTAAACATATGTGTCACCATTCTTTGTACAAGTAAACCTATTATTTCTAAATGAAATCAGAGCCATTTTATCAGAAAGGCTTACTGAAAGAGAACTTTCTTCATTACTAAGCAAAATTGGGGATTTCTGTTACAGAAGGGAGCCCACATATCATTTCAAAGTAAATGACAGTAATAGACATAATTAGCACTATAAAGTGTTCAAGAGTCTTGAGTAAATTAGTATGTGTTGAGTTTGAATGGACAAGATAACTTCTTAGGTATTGCAAATGTGTATTAAGTATATTAGCGTTTTAAACAGGCTTACAGAGAAATAGACAGCATAAGAAGCAACACTCTGGGAAATGAATCTGAATGGATTGCGAAATTCTTTATGTGATTAGACTGCTTCAAATTTGGTTTCGTCCCTGGATCTTTACGTAGTTGTGAAACATTATCGGTCATGGAAAGATCTGTAAGACAGGGCTCAGCGACCTTGTTGTTAAATGGATTTTTATATAGCACTCATTATGTGTGACAGAAACAGTTTAACAGTTGAAAAAAGGGAGCTTTATTCACCACTTTCACTGTGACTGTTAGGTTTCGGATATCTATATGTCTTAGTTATTTCCATGGACAATAAGGAATGATGCTATTTCACCAAAACTTGTGTTGGTTCATGGTTAGTGAGTCAATATTTGTCCAGCCAATTTTTGGGAATATTAACCAACTTAAGCAGATAAATTATATGTTTTTCATCTTTTTTTGAGTAACTATATTATCTTTTGATTAATATTAATATAAGGCTTGATAAAGTCACATGATGAAGGTTGGAATTCAACAAAGCCTTAACTACAATTCTTTTTTAATAAGACACTTATAGAGGGGCAAACTGAGGTAAAGTAAAAGTGATTAGGAATTTTTCCAGATGCTCATTTAGGTTTAACGAGTTACATGCTTTGTGCTGTTCCCTTGGGTCCTGTCACTGGTCACTAGAAAGAAGAGATCAGTGCCTGCCTCTCCTCTTCCCTTTGTGAGGAAGTTGTAGACTGCTATAAGTTCTCCCCTCAGTCTTCCCTTCTCCAGGCTGAACAAACCAAATGAACTCAGCCATTCCTCATACAGCTTCCCTTCTAGATCCTTCACTTATCTTCATGACACTCTTTTGGATGCTCTCCGATTGCTTTAAATCCTTTTTATATCGTGGTGCCCAAAACTGCAGAGAGGACTCAAGGTGAGGCTGCTCCAGTGCAGAGCAGAGCGGGACAATCCCCTCCCTTGCCCAGCTGGTGATGCTGTGCCTGATGCCCCCAGGACAGGGTTGGCCCTCCTGGCTGCCAGGGCACTGCTGATTCAACTTGCCATCGACCACGAGCCCCATGTTTAGCTAGGATGCTATCTCTAGGCATTTAGCCTCTTTTCTCACAGTTTTGTTCAGACTGAAACAATACTTTTTTTACACACAAAAAATTAATTCATTTTCCTCCCTCACATCTATGTTCAATGAAGTTACTATTTTTATTTCTGAGTTCTGCTCTATTTTTGTTTGGATGATCTGAAAAAAAAAAATTATTGCTTTCCCATAGAAGAACAAAAAATAGCCAAAAATCAAAATAAAACACAAAACATCACCCCAAAAAAACGCCCTCCCCCACACCAACCAAGCAAAGTTGAATGATTTCAGTGTATGCTTTGGTGGAAACAATTAAACTCCAAAGATCTGATATTATGTTTCAGTGAGCATGTATGCAGATCAGATTAGAAAAAAGATCTTAACCTTACTATTCAGTCTTTATAACTTTTTTGCTTCTTAAAATTTGAAGAGTTTTTTTCTGCAGTGAGTGAACAGTATGTTTGGGAAAACCCAAGAGTGTCATGCATGTAGGTGTCTAGGAACAGGTCTTGACATAATTTTTCAAGAGATGTTTTGGACTATATGAATGTACCAATTGTTGTGAATATTTACTTCCTCAGATATTTAATCCATGTACCTTGATTTCTCAGTTCTGCCTTACTGAAAATTTAGCTCCTGCTTAATTTCTAGGCATTTTTAAACAAAATCTGTTACAACATATCATGTTTGCTGCTAGGTATTTTCATGACTGTTTACGGTATTGTGAGCAGGAATATTTGGTGAGAAATAGCCATATGCTTTAATTTTCACACATATTTTGCACACATTGCAAATATTTCCAGGATGGATTTGCATTATCTCACTTTAAGGGTCTTGGTATAATTGTGCTGCTTAGTTCATTTAGAGTGCCTCCTTATTTAGTTAGTTTGTTCATTAATTTTGCATAGCAGAATATAGTAGCAGAATTTATGGCAGTTGAGATTAACTGTCTTGATTTGAATTTAGTTCGCTAGAAAACAAAGTATGCACAAATTAGACAAAAGCAAATTATATTTAGTGTTTAGTCCTCTAAGTTTTTAGGTATTGGTTAGTTCTTTTCATAGCTCTAAACACACTAAAACCCAATATACACACTCTTCTATGAATTATGGGCTATTCCCATTCTATAGAATTACCCTTTTTGTTCCTTCTTTAGTTTTAATAGCAGATTTTTTTGTCTGGATTGGATCCATACCTCTTATATTCATAAGTCTTTTAAAAGCATAGGACAGTATTATGCTCTAGTTATGTGTTATCTTGAACAGTATAGCAAGTATCTACAAAGTCCTCTGTCTTGTGGAAAGGGAGATTTCCTCAACACTTATTGTCTAATTTGTCTGTCAGCACCCCAGGAAAGCTGAGACTCTTGTGCCTGACCAGTCTGTCAGCAGCCTGCCAGGGGGAACCTTCACGGAGCCTTCCTGCTGGATTGGAGAGCGCTTTGACTGACTTATTCAGGGACACAGCAACAGCATAAAGGAGACCTCTCAGCAGGTCTTCCCACTTTAGGACCCCTCAGTGGACCTTCCACTTTATTTGAGTATGTTGCCTGCTGCCGGCAACTGCCAGCACTCATGAAGGATTTAGACCAACCCAGTCACACTCTTTAATTTAAATTTGTGACAAGTTAAGGTTCAAGGATTCATGGTGATAGTATCTGACTGCAAAAATGTTGTCAAAGCAACACACACACAAGTTCTAATCCTCAGTTAAAGTATCCAGTGTGCACAGAGTATGATTCTTACCCAACAGGTGTCTCCACAGGGGAGAAGACAGGTTCAGCCCGTCAGCTGATCTCAGTAGCTATGCTGGAGTCTTGCTTAACTTTTCCCCATTCTCAACTTACTTTTATTCTATTTCTTTATGTTAGGTGGAGATTGAGTGACTAGTCATACATACCTTTGTTACTGATGGGTGTACAGTCAATAAAATATAGAGCACATGCCCAGTGAGGGTTGGTTGCACCTTGGAGGCAGGTACCTTTGAGATGCAGGTGTGCATCAATATTACAATTAGGTTATAAAAAAACAAATTCATCTGAGGAGAGCAATTTTGGCCCAGTTGCTGGCTTGGCAACAAGGCGTCTTGTCCTCTCTTCCCTGACTGACAGGTGTTACGTGGATTCTCAGCTGCAAAGTTCCACAGAGTTCCCCTCCCTGCAAGGATTTCAACAGAGCCTGGCTAGTGTGTCCTCACTCTGCTTCACCCTCCATTCCATCCCCCTTAGCAGGTGCTGATGGTTGCAGATTGTGTGTATGGGGAATCATCATAGAACAGGTTTTGAGCATGCCAGCTGCATTCCATCCAGGGAGTAGCAACCCCATAATTTCTGTACCGTTATAACTTCTGTTAAGATGTGAATATAACTTCCCAGTTTCCTCTAATTTTATCCCCAGCCATCTTTCCTCAACCTCACCACACGATATTATAACTGACAGAAAATTGGTTTACCCATTCAAAAGTTAAAACCACTTTCACATATAACTTCAACTCAGTAGAAAGGAACAGTGAAATATTAATATAAAGAAAATCCTTAAGGAGGTTTTCTTATAAAATGGTGCAAGTTTTATTTTGCATTTTTCATCAGAGCGGGGATGGGGGTGAAGCATTTCTGAACTTTATTAATTTGAACTGAATTTTATGAATCAAAGGAACTGACCAAATCTTTTTCTGTTGATGTGCCCTTAAAACATAAAAGATTTCCCCTTATAATAAGCATAGTTTGGGCATCAGCGTTGCAATTCTCACATTTGGGTTAAACTGGAATATCACATTGCCTAAGCTAACTGCAAGAATTCAGACCACTATAGTCCCAAGGCTGAGGACATGCATTCTCTTCTGGGACTGTTTGTGCCAGTAAAGAGGTTCTTGCTCCTCTGTCCCCAGCTGCTAGTTACTGTCTTTCCCTGTTACTTCTTCCTAATGTATTCTAAAAACTGTTTTGCCATAACCCATCTCAGTCTAACTGAGATCCTAATGAAGAACTAACCATTGTTTAAGTTAAACTAGGTAGCATTGCCAGAAGAGTAGGACTCATTTGTCTGGTCCCTAAGTGCATGATTTGCACTTTATACTAGTAAGTTACATCTCATTTCTACTTACTAGCTTAAAGAGCAAATCATCATCCTCAAGATCATTCACTTCTGAGTATATGGCTATGTTGACTTCTTTATCTACTGTGTCCTCCAATTTTTCTCACTGGAATTTTCAGAAAAACTTCACTTCTGTGCCAGTTTAAAAAAAGTTAAATTAAATTGGTCCCCAGTCTGATGGCTGAGAAACTTTGATACCGACAGCACAGCTAACAGTGTTCCAGTTTGGTTTTTCCCCTGTTTATTTGCATTTCCTCTGCCTGAGTTGTAACTGCATGCCAAAATACTTACTGGAGGAGCCACACAGCTACAGTGCTTTCCCAGCCTCAACATATGCTTGGGTTTTATTAATGGATACTACATTTGTTTTGCTATTGTTATTCTAATGAATAAATTAGCCTGTTAATATACCAGTTGACATTTATTTACATTTCGTACAAAGTTCTTATTACAGATCATCTTTTGCAATTAAGCTAAGGTCAAAGGCACAACTACTGCACAGCTGCTAACACAACAGCAGTACCTAAGCCCAAGCCCTCAGAGAATCCTTTGAGTATCTAGGCTCTTGTTCCTAATTCAATCTTTAGCCAACAATTGAAACTGTAGGATTAGAAAATGAATTTCAGAGCAATTACATTTGAGAAACTGTTATAATAAAGACATTGGTGAATAGAAGTCTCAGAAGTGTCAGTGAGTTTTGCTCTTTCCACAATTTGACTGAAATGTATTAAATAATAATCTCTGCATATTGAGAGATGAACAATTGGAATAATACTCTTCTAAAATACAGTTATGTTAGTAACGAACGGTCTTTAGAAACTGCATGACTACGGCAATTTTTGGTGGCCTAACATAAATGCAATAAAGCTTTACTGTTAATTTAAAAATTATCTTTCTATTCAGTGCTGATTAAAGAAGACTAAGAAGTTTACGTAACTTCAGTGGCTACTATTAAAATGTCATCACTAGAAGAATACTCTTATTTTAAACTAATGTAGGTGTGCAGCAGTTAATATGACAGAATAATTTGTTTATGAACATTGGAAGATTTTTTTTTTAAGTGTTTTCTGAGTCTCTGTGTGCTTGAATATAATACTTAAGAGCCAAATAAAATAATCTGTGTTTGAACACTGGTCTGGCTTAATTTTTTTTTTGCAGGACTGACTAGGAATAGACTTCTTCACTGGCACTGTAAATAAATTGCTTTTTTGCTATTGCTCTAGCACTGATCATCCTGAAAAATTATGAAAGAGAAATAGAGATCTAATGCACAAAATGTGTTTTTTCCTATACCGTAGGATTTTTGATTCATCTAAATAGAGCAGCTTTCAAGATATTAATATTGCTGAAGTAACTGAAGAGGTACTTCGGAAGGCTCCCTGTCAGTCTTCTGTCACACCTCACTGCTCAATGTCCTTTGAATTGCCACTCAGTGGCTGCCTAACCTCAAACCACCACAGGCCAAATATATCTCTGTATTTCCAATGAAAACTCTTCATCCATAGGTTTACTTGGGACCTTGCTAATCCAGTGGTCCTGCAAGTGAGAAGAATTCCCTAGAAATCTGTTTCTTTCCATTTTATTTTATTAATGGACTCCAAAAAGCAAATGGAATAATATGACTGCTCGATTTTAAACAGCTCTTTACTATTCAAAAAGATAAATTAAATGTCCAGAATGCATTATAGATAATGTTTAACATATTATTCTATATTGTAAGAGGAAATACTCAGATTTTTCAAGCAATGAATAATTTGAACTCACATGTCCTCTCTTGTTGATGGAACTCCCATGGTACTACATGAAATACAAGTACTTCACCTACATCTTTCCTGAGGTCCAATCCAGCATGGCAGTTCTAAGTACATAGAATATAGACAGAAAACCACAGAATCATTAAGGTTGCAAAAGAGTAAAATCATCGACTCCAATCCCTAGCCTAGCACTGCCATCCTCAGCACAAAACCCTGTCTCCGATGTAAACATCCCGCGGCCCAATGGAGCGTTTCCTCTCATTCTGTTACCTGTTAAGTGGGAGAAAAGACCAACCCGCGTCTGTCCAAAAACTCCTTTCAGGTAGTTGCAGAGAGCGATAAGGTTCCCCTTGATCTTTCCTTTCTCAGACTAAATACCCCCAGCTCCCTCAGCTGCTCCTTAAAGGACTTTTGCTCCAGACCCTTCCCCAGCTCTGTTGCCCCTCTCTGGACACACTCCAGCCCCTCGATGTCTTTCTGGCAGTGAGGGGTCCAGAACTGGACACCGGATTTGAGCTGTGGCCTCACCAGTGCCGTGTACAGGAGGACAGTCCCTGCCCTGGTCCTGCTGGCCACACTGTCGCTGACACAGGCCAGGTGCCATTGGCATTCTTGGCCACCTGGGCACACGCTGGCTCATGTTTGGCAGCTGTTGACCAGCACCCTCAGGTCCTTTTCCACTGGACAGCTTTCCAACCACTCTTCCCCCAGCCTGTAGCACTGCCTGGGGTTGTTGTGATTCAAGGGCAGGACTCAGCACTTTGTCATTTTGAACCTCATACAATTGTCCTGGCATCAACCAAGCCTGTCCAGGTCCCTCTGCAGAGCCTTCCTGCCCTCCAGCAGATCAACACTCCCACCCAAGCTGCTGTCATCCAAAACTGACTGAGGGTGCCCTCAATCCTCTTGTCCAGATAGTTGGTGAAGATATTTAACAGGACTGGCCCTAACACTCTGCCCTAGGGCACACCACTAGTGGCTGTTTCCCACCTGGATGTAACTCCATTCACCACCACTTTCTGGACCTGGCCATCCAGTCAATTTTAAATCCAGCTACAATTGCATCTGTCCAAGCCATAGGAAGCTAGTTTCTCAGGAGAATGCTGTAGGATGCCTTTAGAATCGTCATGAAACAAATTTCAATAGGACATTTGTAATCCATCTTCCTGTCCAATGCCAGATCAACACAACTATATTTTTTCTAAAATGTTATGTGAAGTCTGCTATTCTAATAAATTGAACCTGCAAATGAGAAGGACTCAACTGTGGATCATAACATGTGAAAGAAAACAGTGGCATAGCACAAAGTAGAAAAAGTCTGGGTCACAACTCTAGGAAAGTTAGTTGCCAGTTGTACCAAACTACCCAGAGATTCTAGTAGACAACCGACGTGTTAATGACATTAGAGAGAGTCTCATGGTTTTGAAGCCCAAATGAGTCACAAGTTGTAGTTAAATGCTAAGGAAATGCCCTGTTTGCTTCTGTCCACTAATGTTGCTTTAGACATGCAGCTTTCTGGCTGCAAACAAGCTTTATGAAAAGCTTTATCTACAGCTTTATGCTTTAGTTCAGATACCTGGAAAACTGCAGTGGATACAACTGGTTCAGTATGTGCACAGCCTCCTTTCTAGCCATCCTGACATCACTTTGTCAATGGGTTCAAGTGATGAAACTAAGAAAATGATCCAAACTTTGTGAAAAGCTATTGCATGTGTCTAAAACTGAAGTGGAGTAAAAATGTTTACACATTTGAACAACAAATATCAATAACTGCTGTTGTACAACCTGACCATTAAGCACTGTGAATGCTTAAGCAGTCATAGAGATGTCAAATAAAGTTTAAAATCTTTGCCTGTCTGCTACAGGTTACTTCAGAATTAAAAGAACAATAGACAAATGTTTTGAGGACCTGCATATTAAATTGATATGCTTATTACTGATGTTTGAGGACTAACATGTCTTGTGGTTTTTAATCATTACTCTTGAAGCACACAGAACTAAATTCATCTTTGAGTTCAGCAACAGCAGCTCTATTGGAATTACAGAAGAGAAATGCATTTGCTAGATGTATTTGGCACATAATCATTAATGTTCAGAGCTATATAGAGTACAAGTGCTTACTTTTTTACTGAGAACGGCTATTCCTCTCAAAACTTATGTAAATAGACCTATTTAATAGCAAATTGCACTTTTCTTTCATGAAACATACCAAAGCTTTATTTAGAAAAACTGTTGAAGTAAATCTAAATTGCCTAACCTGAAATTGTGATACAGCTGATAGCTTTCTTTCAATTTTATTCAGCTTTTTATTTTCCCATGAATATACTCACTAAAGATAAACCATTATATATTCAAGCTCATGATTTTATGAAAAGACTTTCTCACTGAAGACAGTATTTCTCCATTTAAATCAGTTATTACCTGTGCTCAGATTGGTATTATTGAATCTTCTCTTTGCTTTTAGGAAGGTTTCATCCTGTTAATTAAATCATTAATACTCAATTATCTAAATTTCAGTTGACATATTTACATTTTAATGAAATGGCATCACCTTTTTTTTCCTTGACCTTATGCTAAAAAAAGGGAAATGCCATATGTAATTCTTTTAATTGCTACTGATTACGTTAAGCAAGACTTTTTCATTTAAAAAAAACCCCAAACCAACAAACCAAACCCTAAGGTGCTAGCTGACAAATTACAGGTAATTAATAAAGGTCAGTCTCTGAGTATTAGTCTTTTTTTCTTACACAATGTTACTGCAAATTCTAAAATTGTTATATTTGCCATGAAAGACCAAACTAAAAGGTATAAATGTACATCACCATATATACAGTAAAAAGGTAAGACCAAAAGGCTGGGAAAAGAAAAATATAGGCATAGAAGTCATATTTTGATGCTAATAGTATTTATGATCAGAATTTCTTCTGAATCGAAAGCTATGGATCTTATACTCAGGTATGACAATCAAAAGGCTTTCCTTTTAATAAAAACAACAAAGACCACAATTAGCTTTAAAAGGAATCATCTTCTTTTATATATTTCCTTTTAAATCCAGTAATAGGGTAAAATGTAGATTTTTGTGGATTATAACACTTTCTTACTACCGGGTGACTGCTTATAAATGTATCCTGTAATTTTGAGTGAATTTCAAGTTCTTAGTTCCACTTCACTGAGTATATGGTTGAACCAATAGAAAGAAGAGCAAGCTGGTCAGAGACACAGACTTGTCAATATACAAAATACAGGATTTAAGGTTATTAATTTAAATTACAAAAGCGTAATTACTTCAATCAAATTCATATCCTAGGATTTTCATATGTATAAAGTAGGATCATTGGTATTGTTTAAGGAAACCATTATACATGCAAATAAAAACATTTATCCACTATTCAGTTGTACTTCGTTGTTGAAATGCGCTGAACTGATATGCATTTCAATTTCAGTTCATGGAATTATAATTCAGTAGCACCTTTTTTCCTGTTTTGTTAAGTTTGTTATATCATTAGAAAGAATTTCACATATTTTAGTAACTAGTCACCAAAACATGAGAAAATAATAAAAAATGTCATCAAACTGAATACATATAATTCAAAGTATTTTGTATCAATTTATACAAATCATTCGATCATCAACAGTTAGCAGACAGCAAACTTGATCCAGAGCCATCTTATTATTCAAGACAGACTGAAAAGAACACATTGACTTTTCAATGAACTTTAAAGAAATATCATTGGGTTATAGACCAGTGTGTAAATTGAAAATGGAGTTGCTTAAGTATTATCTCTTCAAAATGGACCTAGATTTCAAAATAAACTTAAATTTTGCCACTAAACTGTGAAAAATATAAGTGAACAACTTTCACTGACATTTGTGTTTAATTTTTATATGTAGCAATAAGCTCAATAGATATTTATGCACATTTTCACCTTTTAAATTTGCATATTCATGAATTTAAATATTACTCAATAGGGGAAAAGTTCTAATATGATTCCTGAAAGAATAAAAAAAGTTTTACATAAACATATTGAATAGACAAGGGAATATGCCATAATTAATCACACAGTTTTACTTTCCTATGGCAATGGTTGTCCCTGTATGCTACTTATCTTTTAAGCTCTCCAATTAACAGCAACAGTATTCAGGATATGGTGTTTTGGTCAGAGGTTAAAAATGCAAAATAATTCATTGGATCTTTGATCTGTTTCTAAGCACTTGTTCTAAGTTTACTGTGCCCTTGAGGTTGAGCCGTAGTAGAGCACACCCAGCAAATATTCTCAAATCCGTTTCATCTTCCTGGGCTTATTTCACGAGTGAAAACCAGAACAGATGTTAGAAGGGTTTATTGTTTTCTCCCATGTTCCCCTAGACATTGTTTTCCCTTTGCTGACAAAAACATTTTAAAATTGGAAAGCGTATTGTTTTGGAAAACAGGGATTGTCATTAACCTTTTAATTTCCCATGATGGAATGTGTGATGCATAACCACTATGACATTTACATGGCCTGATGTTTTGGTCTTATCTTTTCACACATCTCCTTCTACAGTTTCTGTCATGTCAGACAAGACAGCCCCAGGTAGATGCCACTCATAAAATTAATCTCCTGTTCAGACACACAGATTCTATTTCATGAAACCAGCTGTATCTGACAAAAACTTCTTCCCCGTCTTCTCATCTGATACATTACTTCTCCGTCCTGCTAGAATCATACACTCTCAATGGATATGTGAAGGAACAAAAGAACTTGACCTGGTACAGCAAGTAAGATAATAATATTTAGTTTTAAAAAAGCACATGATTAATCAGTTTTGGAATCTATTCTAGGATTTTTACGATTTTTCTGTCCTTTCTCTCTTTCCATCTGTATTCTTCTATTAAATTCAGTTCTGTAATGAGTGCCAGGTAAACTAAATAAAAGCTGGGAAAACTCAACTCATTATTTCTGAAAATAAGCCTACGGGTCAAATATTAGAAGTTCCAGTATGCTTATTTTGATTATTTTTGAGGATACAAGGGGTTACAATGATCTCTAGATCTTATAAACTTCATTCAAAATCAAGTTACTTATAAAATTGTATTTATAATCCTTACAACCTTCAGCATGTTTATTGATACATCTGCTGCATTTTTCATGGAAACAAAACGCATACATCTAAATGAATATCGATTTTGGTTTTTTTACCCTCTTCATTTTCTTAGCTACTATGAATAGAAAAAACCAATAAACAGATAAAAATTCTGCAGAAAAAAATACAGACTGAAAGTGAATATTTTGTTTCTCCTTATGAACATGCATGTAATTTTTTTATGATTTTCAGTAGCTATATACCCATATATCTATTCCTCGCATCCTCGGAGATAAGTGTGCTCCCTCTTCACCTTTTGTGCATTTCCTCTTAGTCTTTCCCATTTTTTTCCTCTTAGTCTTTCCCATTTTTTTCCATTTACTATTCTTCAATTAAGATATCCTTTGCCTACCAATCACTTGCCAGGTAGCACACCTCTTCCACTGACGTTGTCCCTCATACAAAAATAGACAGGTGATATTTTTATGTGAGCAGATGAGTAACATCTCAGATATATGCTATTCTATGTTGTTCTTTACATATAAGATTATGTAATACAATAAATATTAATTTCATCAAATTAAAATTATAACAACCTTTGTTCTTAAGAGATTAACTGCTTATAATAGCTAGGCACACAGATGTAAACAGTTTTTTAAGAAAAGTAATTTGAATGCAAAGATGGTCCTTATCAATGAGTTCCAGGTTTTTCCAGACTTTTCTTGGCTCTCTTTTATGTGGCTTTGTACATTGGAAAGTGGTAACACATTAATTGCTGCATCTTTAGGAAGCAATTAGCACTGCATTCATCAAGGCAGAAACCAGAATACACATAACCTGAGCATGCCTCTTCATTTCTTATAATCTCCACAGTAGTCTTCCTGAATTAACACAGAAACTGACGAAGATATAGCAAAGTATCTCTGTAAGACTTAATCCTTACTTTTCGAAGGTGACATCTGTTTAACAAGACTGCTTGTTTTGTGTGGAGGCTTTGCATTAATTCCAAAGGTAAGGTTCCAACCCAGTTTCAGAAAAGAAAGCATGTACCATAGCATCTACTGTTTACAGTAATGTATGTATGTATGTGTATCTAGTAAGTATTTAGTATGTATATGGTTCACTTACAGCTAGCAAATGTACACACTTTTTGGATGTGATTTTCAGAAATGTCACAATGTATTTCAACAATTCATTAAGCAATTTTTTTGCTATTCTATTTGGTGTTTGTAGCAAGAGAAACAACAAGCGTGGGGATCTTTTGGTCCTTTGGTTTTTGTTTGTACTTTTAGCACTGCAAAATTGACTGCCGAATCAGATTATACGTCTATTTATTTCAGACACAATACTAATTTGCTAGAAGGCTTGATAGAAAACTAAAATTTATTTGGAAATTCTTATGCCATATGGTTAAAAATCCAGTAAAGCTCCTTACAAATGCACTTCTTAAACCTCTCTTCTTTGTTATCAGCATATTCTTATACCTTTCTTCTTTTTCCTGTAGTGTAAGGAGGTAGTTGCTTAGTCTGTTGGGATTTCTTTGTAAACATATATGCCTGCATATGCATAAGTCAGTAGGCAGTTTCAGAATAAAAATGCCACTAAGATCCACTTGTATTGCAGTGATATTTTAAAGCAAATTTTGTCTAAAAGTCATACTGTGTTGTTAAAGACCATCTACATTGACTTGTATTTCATAACTGTTTTAGCACATCAGATTGTTTTGCAAATTGTTAAAACTCAAAGCCCTTTGTATCCTGCCAAAAACTACACATTAATAACCTCACTGGTGTGTTATGAAATTCTCTCAAAATAAGACAACCTTTACTCTGAACAGTGTTTTTCTACTGGTGAATAATAGTCATATTTTTAGGCTTTTAACACTGCAAAATTATTGTAACCTTCCAAACAATTTTTTCTGTTATGCTCTGGCAAAGAGACTCATTCACTCCCCACATACCTGATCCAATAGCCTAACCTGCTGCCATTCTGATCCAAATATCCTCACACTGTGAGGGTTAATCCCCTCCTCAGTAGTTCAACCTCTCCTGCAGGCAGTAGCCCCCTCTGTGGAGAGGTAAAAAGACTCTGCCTCTTTGCCCGCTTCCCTGGGACTCTTGACACACTGAGTTCACACGGATGGTGTGATGCAGACAAACTCAGTGACAGGCTTCCCATTGCTTTCAGCTTTGCTTTTCTTCCTTTCCTCATATGTAGAAATAACGGCTTTGATGAACTCTGCTGAAGCACCGGATGACTGGGGAAGTGTTCCCACAGCCAGACAGCAATGGAGCTGTATGCACACCTGATGCCTTGCACCCTACAGTGGGATAAATTTGCGAACAGAGTTGAGACTGTATACTGTGCACAAATTCAGACTTGTCTCCCCAGCTGCTGCCATCACGGTATAACATTTAACCTTTTGAGGACCTCCGGAAACATTCACATACATTTGCTCTAGTGGTTTTGCATAATATAGTAATGAACTCCTTTGCCAACAAATCAGCACAACTCACTTTTACCAAACTAATTCAGATGTGTTTGAAATCCAAGTATTCCAAAATACGAGGTGGAGATTTGAGTATTTATGAGCCTATTCATGATCACAGTGACATTTTGCCATTTTTTCTCTGACAAAGTAACTGACAGAGGTCAGCTTCAGTCAGTCAAAGCACTGCTTTTCTGTCTTGTTTTTACTGGCAGCAGTTGCTTGTCAAGACAAACAAATTCATGATCTGTAACTCTTCCTACTGTTAACATTTCAACAGCAGTAGAATTTTTCCACTTAGGGCATTTTCTTACTGGACTTTAGTTTTGCTACTTGCCTGGGTTCAAGATTTGCTTAGAATTGTGATGGAGATTTCATCGATTTGGTATCTGAGTTTAAATAAAGTAGTGTGACTCTGAATAACATCACAGTCCTAGCTCACTCTTGCAAGAAATGCTTAAAAATGCAATTCCTTTGTAGGCAGAGTTCAAATTTCCTTCAGTATATACTGTGCACATGCATTCAATTACAATATAACCTTCACATCAAAGAGTTTAAAACCTTCAGAAAGCTTAAATATAAACAGTATGGTGTGCTAATGACTGTTGTAGAATTATTTTTTAAACAGAAAATCCTTAACAATTTTACAAAATTAAGGAGAAAACTCTTTGAGCCCACATTTTCCCCCCAAAACATCCTTGTTTCAAAAATTGGTTCTCTTGTTACACATGAAGAGAATACAGCTGTATTTTCAAAGATGTTCCAGGAGCGTGCTGTCAATAAAATTACAAAAAGCTTTTTAAGAATTCACACCTAAAATTCCCTCATATCTCCTTGAAAAGGAGTCCTTTGAAGAACCCTCCCTTCTACCTTAAGGTAGAAGGAAAAAGGACATGTTTGCAATTAGTGTTAAGCAGATGAAGGGAAACAGGACAGCTGTGGGTATGAGCTTCCCCACACCATGGCTCTGGTCCCCTCCACCCCATCCGGCTGTAGATGGGAAACACCATGGAGGCCAGGTGCATTCCCAGATCACATACATTAGAGGGTTGCCCTATTCACCATGCTCACCAGGAGATCTGTTCAGCAGTGCTTTGGGAGCTGGCTCCTTAGCAGCTGGGGATATTAGCCTCAGTTGTCCATAGGTGTGCAGTGTCCAACTGTTTCAGACTTTTAGCAGCAGAAGAATTTAGTGGGTGGGTTTAGGGTACAGGAAGCTTATGCTCTGACAGTGCTTTCTGGATTCTGACTTAAAATATGCTTTCCTGGAAATAATTGGCCTAGAAATCTTGAGTACACAATAAAACAACTTACAAATATTTTATGAAGGTGAAAAGGCCACAGTCTGGATGAATGGGGCTGAGGCCGAGAGTCTTTTCTTAGTCACATGCACTGTGCTAAACAATAATAAAAATGCTCTATAGCCTTTTTAGCTCCTCCCTGCCCCATAAATTTGTGTCCAGTAACAATGGAAATATTGAGTATTCAGGAGTTGCCAAACAACAAAATCTAACATATTTGAAATCACTGCTAAGAGAAGTAGAGTGAGGAATTGACTAGAATTAATCATTATGTTTCACTACTAACAAATCTAGGCATTAAAAAAGCAGCAAAACATTGCCTCCACTTCATTACACCTGGCTGCTCCACATCTTTCTCCAAGTCTGGCATCAGCATTTTGAATCTGAGTACAGCTCAATAATATCTGTAGTAAAGATTTTTTTAAACTTTCAACATTTTTGCAACACTTTTAAACTCTTTTTTAACATTCTTATTTATCTGCATACTGACTGTGAATTATTGTAGTGAAAGATTAATTGTGTGATACTTTAGGCTGATGGCTACTGAATACATTTTCCTAGGCTAAGCAGGGAAAAATATCTATTAAAGTTCTATAGGAGTCACCTATCTTATAGTTCTGGAAATCAGGAATTTGGCTCTGCAAACCGAATGTGGATTAGGGCACAAAACCCAAATATAGCTGTTGCTTCTATTGCAAGATATGCACCTATGACAGCATCTCCAGGAATACTATCCCATCCATCTGAAGATATGGTTCTAGAGAAGTGAGATTAATTTCTATAGAAAATCTTTCCTATCTCTACTGCTTATATAACTGAGTGTGCTTACAAGACTGGCTTGAAATGAATGCTTGATTCCTAGATTTAGTGCACCTCAGCTAAACGTGGGTGTCTATAGGACTAGGCAATATTTAGCTCAGTTGGTTAGCAATGGTGCTGATAACATCAAGGTGGAGGGCTTGATCCCCACATGGCCCATGCACTTTACAGTTGGACCTGATGATACCAATTCAGAATATTCTGTGATTCTGTAACTAAGAAGAAATTAAATGCTGGCACAGTTAACAGGCAAAATCCTATGACTTGAAAATTATTTAACATGAGTTTGCCAGAGATTTCATATGTTCATGGGCTTTCACAGAGTTAAAAGACTTTATTTTTTTAAACAGCTAATGCCTAAAAAAATAATCTGACAAACTAACCTACACCTCATATTTGCAGAAATGAATGAATTTGTTACAAATACAATACACAGAAAACAAACCTGCAGACACGAATGTAAAGTGAGTGAAGAACACAGACAAACCAAAAAGTCCCAGGAAAACACTAGTGAACACTGGAATACCTCCTGACAAAAACAGGGTTATTGAGCCTGACATTAAATGTAGAAAGCAAACAAATGTACACAAAGATAAAGAAGGAGTTAGGGAAGCATGTACTGCTTAGCAATACACTGGCTTTTGCAACTTTAACTGCTCAGAGTGTGAGACTGGAAGACCAAATTATATCAAAATGAACATAGAAAACAACCAATATTTCCATCTGTAAGGAGTATCTTGTAATTGTAAGAGCCACTTTTTAAAGAGCTATTTGAGTGGGAACACTCTAATAAGGCTTCTACTGGCTTCATAAATTAATTAAAACTGATTTTTACTATTCCACCAAAAAAAGGAGACTATCAGCTGTAAATTTAAAAAAAAAAACTTTGGCTGCATTTAATTTTTTTTTTCACAGTTACAAGACAGATGATCCATCTCCTTTCAATTGCTACCCAAATTTTAGTCCCACAGATTGTTGAAAGACAATGGGAGAAATCGATGTCTCAACTGTATTTAGAATCATGCATTTTTTTATAGATTCTTATCCAATTAAGATAGGGAAAATTTATCTTAATTCTTACATATTAATTCTAATGAAGAAACCGACACAGCTTAACAACAAGACTTAGATGTGGCATAAAGTTTTATTTTTCCCTCTGTTCAAACAGTTTATGTCCAGCATTACTAAGGGAACCTTAGACAATTGAAATGTAAAGCAATACTGTATCGTTTTCCTTTAATTCTAGACACGAGTAAATATAAAAGATTTAAGACACTCTTAGAAAACAAAATCTCAAGAATATGAATTTATACATAAATATTAAATCAAGACATTCATTTGTACATGCTTTGGTATAGGTTGTAAAGCTCCAGTGCTCCAGAAAGCTCTATATACTTCTCACATTTAGCTACCATTTGGGAATATTTCCTAAAATGAAAACTTCTGAGATACAGCTTTTAGAGGGAACATAAGTGTCGATACAGAAGTGCTCTGGGAGAACAGACTGACCTTGACTTAGTGCATTGCCTACTTAAACACAGATATTTTCTTTCCTTGCTGGCTGTTCAGATGAGGTTGCCAGACCTCATCTTGTAGTTGCAATCTTGGAGTGCCTTTGCAGAAGGACTTGGTTCAGATTTACTTTGTGTGGAAAGAAAAATGAATGTGAAGGCTTTCTCCTGCCATTTTATGTTCTGCTAGAATTTACACAGTAAGACTAATAGTTAGACAGTACCAGAGGCATGAAATTTAGTGCTACAAACTCAGAAACACCCACAAGATTAGAGTGGAGTCACAGAATTCAAATATGTTTTCTTATCTTATGTCTATTTAGTTAATATCCCACATATACTAGAAATTATCCAGTATAGTAATAATGCTTGTAATACACACTCAAAACCTTTCTTTGTCCTGCTTTCCAGGCAAACATAAATTTCCTTGCATTTCTTTCAACACATTTTAAAAATTATATAAGTTGTTTTATGTGGTCCAGTTGAGAAATTTCTAGAGAATACCAAAGAATAACAGACATCAAGAAAAACAATTTAAGGTTGCATATGACACATATTCAACCCTTGAATTATGTGTTTCAATATCTATAATAACATCAAGACATAGACAGTTTGCCCAATTAACTAACAAAAAAAGCTTTCACAACTGAAAGTCAGAATTATGTGATTATTTACATACACTTTTAAATTCTCACCATTTTTCCATACTGGTAGTGAATAATTCACATTTTAGAAGCACAAGCATTATACAACTATCCCACAGAAAATAAGTCAGAAGTAATATGCACATAAAAAGATCAAACCTGAGCCTTCAGATGTTTCACAGAATATTTTTCCTTGAAACTGAGGTTCTTTTAAAGTTCAGAGTTTCATGAAAGGCAATCTTTGGCTAAAATCAATGTACCAGCAAGATAAAAGGTTCAACAATATGACTGCAGTGATCAAAGCTTTTCAAAAGAGTAATCCACTCTTTTAAAACCACATCCCAGGCAAGAAGTCCTTGTTGACTTGTACCAAAGGTAGAAAGGCTGAAACTCTGTAAATCCACAAGAAATACAGCACTTACATTTTACTACATTGAGTGCTTTAGAACTGACAATGACTTGACAAAAAGTAAGTTATTTTATATACACTGTAAAAAGCCCAGGCAATAATAAGTACAGCTAGTAGCAAAAATAACTTAAGAAAACAGGGCTGTTGCTAACTCCTGTGCATAAATTCCACAGCCTTCTGCTGTAGTAGAAAAAAATTCAAGTAGGTTGATATGCTCACTTGTGAGAAGGAAATGCTTGCCCCTTTCTTGAGCAGCAAAAACACAAAGTTGACATGCAACTGCAGGAAAAGCAGGACGGTGAAAAACCTCATTTAAGCTCATATGCCATAAAAAGTAGAAAAGAAGGCAGAGGATGACTGGTTAAGTGCTGCAATTTTTGAATATTTTTACTACCTCTATGTTTGCCTCACAGGACAGTAGCAACTCAGATTTCATCATCTGATAACTTCTTCTGGAAGGCACATGAGATAATGTGGTGGCATCAATCCCTTTCTTTGTGGAAAGGTATCTATATCTAAGAAAGCTCATCAGATTTAAGTAACTGGTTTCCGAGTAAAAGAATCAAGGCATATTTGAATAGAAATGTTGGAAAACTTTTCTACTTCTAATTAAGCCATCTAATGATTTAGAAAGCTAAGTTATTTTTTCATTCAGAGATCTATTTTTTAGAGCCTAGAGTGGAACAACCCCCTCATCGCATGCTGCAACTGGTCCCACTGGAGGCCTCTTCCACTGTAGGGGGGTTGGAAATGTCCCAGCATTTTCCTGTTACTGACTGAAGGGGCAGGCTGGCTATGTTCCTCAGGGGCTAATTCTTCAGGTCAAAGCGTTTCATGGCTGATGAAAAAAAGTGTGAGGAAGAGGAAGGGGATATCATCCTTAGACTGCAAAAAAAAGTTTTATCTCTACCAGCTTGGTGAAGTCATGAGAATTATTAAATCAAAACAAGATTAGCTAATGGTTGTGTATCTTGGACAAACAGCTAGCTCTAGAAGAACGATTTCAAAAACATCATTACAAAATGGATTACATTCACATCTCCTTAGTGAACAAAATGAAAAGCAGACAGACTATACTAGGAAATATTGCTGATGATTTGATCTAAAGAACATCTTGACTCTGCTGAAAGCTCCCAACCAGTCAAGCAGTGTCAGGAACTGCAGGTAAGAGAAGCCAGAAGCCAGTCCTCAGCATCAGGAAGCATTCTGTCCCACAGGGTAAGGCCATGTCTTAGGAAAGTCCATAGCTATAATTTGACCTCACTGGTATATTAACTGCTTGTAGTGTCGTTAATACATATATTGAAATACTGACCATGTTGTATCATAACTAGAGAAATCATACAACTTTCCCTCAGCACGTCATTTTAATATTAATCCCTGTTAAAGGCTCAGGGTTTAGATCAAAGTCCTGGTTCATTTCAAGAGCACTGACATCAAACATTCCTAGATTTGCTTACTGCTTCTCCAGTCCCTATTAGTACCAGACAAGAATGTGATAAATGCGTGAACAGCTCCTCCAACCAGCTTACAAACTCATAGTCAACGCTTCTAAATGATTTTAAAAAGGAAAAAAATCTAAACCCATTGATTTTAAAGTATATTGCCATTGCTTGTTCAAGAAGACAGCTTTCTGAGAGCAATACCATTGTGCTTTTGTTGTTTTCCTTTTTATTTTTCCTTAGCAACCTGATAATACATAACCTTGAGACCAAACAAGGGGCATTTGCAGTTCCAGCCACAGGTTATTTGTAGGAAATAGCAAAATTGTACACTGAAATGCATTCACAGAAATCTGAGATTATATTTATGCACCTCTCAATGAAAAAGAAAAACCCAACGGTGATTAAAGAATTCAATATTTTTATCAAGGTTAGAAAAGGACTTAATTAGAAACCTTTAAAGATCTGTTCATAGAGTGTTATCTGTGCAAGACAGTCTTCTTTCAAATACACTTCACCAGCACAGCCTGTGCTCCTTTCAGTTTACTAGACATAGTAATTCCTCCGTTATTAGTACTCATTCATTTTCTGCTCTACATTTGTATCTTGCATACTTTAAATATATTAAGAAGGATTGAAAATGTACAGATTTAATTATGTGATCAGTGAAGGAATCAATTGATTTAGTATCTCTGAACTCTCCTATGAAGGTAAAGGCTTCTGTGACTTACACAAGATGTTACAGAACAAGTGGCTAAATTATTTTAGAAACTGATCAACAACTAGTGCACTGTTCAGTCATCACTCTGAGGGTGTTCGTTCCAGCATCTCCTATCTCCTCAAAGAACATTCCAGCTTTCTTCAGCTTTTGCTAAAGCTTCAGCATATGGTGAAGAATTATTCAACAAGCCAAACGAAGCGAGAATCTCTGTATATATCAGAGGTTACAACATGCTCTAAACTAGAAAGTCTGGCAGTCTGGATGCTAAGAGAAAGCAAAAGGACACTCCCTGACTTCTGCAATAAAGCAGCTATAAGGACATTTCTGATCAAGACTATGAACTCATGGGATGAGGCAATCGATAGAGTAAGAGATCTAGCCATCACTACAGGCTCACTTGAGCTTATTATCACTAGGGCATGAAGTTGCAAAGAATATCAACTGTGCAATGGTATCCCCTAAATAAGAATTCACTTAGAACTTTCCTGTTTTATTAGGGAAGAAAGATGTGGAAGAAATAGTTTCCTTTTCCACTCCTGTTCATTTCTGCTTACCCAGATTCTGGTCAATGTCCTGTGGTTTACTCCACCTTTCAGTGTGTAGTAACAGGGAAAAAAAATCAACAGTCTAATAAATAACGAAGGCAAGTTAACTATTAAAAAAATCTCATAAAGACAAAGTGTATTTGAGTTTAACAGATGAATAGTGAAGAAAAGTTCACAAAATGCAAGTATGTTTGAAACTTAGGAAATTGATACATAATTGATACTGTTTCAAGATTCAATTTTTCATTAATAACTAGAAATTGAAAACAGGATGCATTGTTTTGAATCAAAGAGGCATATATCTGGTTTTTAATTTTTTATTTTTTTAATTTTAAATTTTTTTAGACTTTGAAAGACATCTTTTTAAAGCATATCCTCTAATAACAGACTTTTGTCTCAACCATTCTTTCTTTCTTTCTCCTTGGGATGAACTACTTTACTTTTACTTTCTTCTCTCACAACACCTTTGAGGAGGCCTAATTTTTTCAGCCTATTGGGATTTTCAGTATTCCCCCTGTGAGATTATCAAAAAGCCCACAATCCTTCTCTGTGAAGGTTGTATGTGGATTTGTTCTTAAGAAGCACTTACCACATATTTCTCCCACCCTAAAAATAAAGGCTGCCAATCCTGCTTTGATCAGATAAGAGCTTATTGTATTTTATTGCATTTTTACCTGGAGGTTTTGTTACCTTCATGTAGTTTCATCATGTTTCAAAGAAAGCTGTCTGTTGCTACCAGCTCCTAATTAATAAATTTACTTATATGCTGAAAAACGTAAAGGACTTCTATTATTTCAATTATATTATACTGCATATTTTTCAGCTCTGAAAAATATAAAGTATTCAATTTATGGAGTCTCTCTTTTGAAAAGACTTGACTATGATGTGTTATTCATTTCTAATCCCCATCCAAAAATGCTGATTTGAACCCACTTTGGGTGGGATTTCTTTTGAATATAAATTATTAGTATTGGTTATGCTGAAGTATGAATCTTTGTGTCTATGAAGTTTTGTATGTTCAATTAATTCATCTCAAGATTTCTTTCTAAGTAATTTTATTGTGTCTTTTTATGTCTGCCTCATACATATTTAGTGTTCCTAAAACAAGTCCAATGTTAAGCACTTTGGTCTTGGAGAATAAAGACTGGTTTAAATGTTTTCCTTTCACTCATCAAGTTGCATCTTATTTTCCTTCTTATGAGTTTTGCTATCAAAACTCTCCATCGAAACTTAAATCTTACACTACAAAATGGAAAAAGGAAAGTTCAGTAAACACTGTTTAAATAAAGAATTATTTTTTAAAAAAATTTGTTTTAGCTCTGGGGAAAAAAAAAAGTAAAAAAATCCATAATATTCAACAAAGTCCAGTCCAATACATATCTTCTAAACTTTTCATATAGGCATTAGTGGGAAAAACAGCAACCTGTGGAAATTTCCAGGTAATATACAATTAATTCACTCAACATGTAATGCTTTTATACACATAGATTATTTGGATCCATGATTCAGCATTTCTGATATTACAAGTCTGTATCAAACTAATAGTTTTTTTCTGTTTTGTAAACACTTTTTAAGGGCAGCATGACAGTGAAACATTGTTAAGCATATGCAGAGTGATAAGAGTGCTCTCATCACATTACTTCAAGCTGGTATGGTTTATCACTTTGCCTCAGAAAGCTTGCAAAATACAGCAAATCAAATCTATTTTTAAATGCCTGTCTACCTCTACTTTGTTCCACAATTCAGGCCAAAATTCTTCTTGACATGTTGTATTGCAAGATTGCAGGCATGGTGCCAAAGACGAAAAATAATATGTGTGGCCGGCGACACTTTGTGGTAGATAGTCAGGACCTTCTAGGTGAAATTAAAAGGGAACAGTTATTATATTATTCATCTGACCCATCCAAATTCAAAATATACACTACATAAAAGACTTCATTTTCTTAAATGATAGTATTATTGAGAAGCCAGTCTGTCTAGTGTGTGTCCATTAGATAAAAAAGCTGAACCACAGATGTTAAATTTAGCTTGACAATAAGGTAAGAATGATCCTGTCAGGGTAGAATTTTTTTTTCTTTCATGCAGGCAAATAGAAAACCTACCTAAGACCAAAGATTTATTTGCAGTTTGGTGAGAAAAAAAAATCATCATCATCATATACATCCTTATACTGTTAATTTCTACATTGAAATTAAATTAATATTTTATCCTCTATCAATATGGGTGCAAAAGCTTTTAAAATCAATTTCTAATGAACATTTAAATAGTTAAGAGGAGGTTATCAAGGATACAGAGCAAACTCCTCACAGTAGAGCATCTTGAGAGGATGAGAGATAATGGAAAATAAAGCAAGAGAGAATATGACTAGTTAGAAGGAAAAAACTTTGTGAACAGGAGACTGGGTACAAGGGGAAACTGGGGGGTGGAAAAGGCTACCTAGAAACCAGCACTAGAGGTTTTCATGACCCAAGTGGATTAAACCCTAAATAACCTAGTCTGACCTCACAGGTGGCCCTGCTCATGCTACAGCCCTCCTGAGAAGACTTCCATTTTGAATTATCCTATAATGCTATGAAGTTTTTGAACACAGTCACTGTCTTTGAAGAAGTCTAGAATATGGCCTCAGATTTATCATAGACTATTTGCACATTCTCAGCAATCCTGTTTCCATTGAAAACTCCCAATCCACTGAAATGCACAAGAAACTGCATTTCAGTTGAGGATCCTCTGTGGCCCCTGTAAAGCACAATACTTTTTCAGGGATATGATTCATCTTCACATTGGCAACCTCGTTCACAAAAGTATACCAATTAGGATTAAATACCTAATTGAATGCCAGTACCAGAGGCTTTTCTCACTGCTAGGCACTTTCCCTAACAGAGTTCTGGTGCAAGAACTTGGCAGAAATGCTGCTGGACAAATCAAATCTCATCAAGATGTAAACAAGCCAGAATATGATGCACTGTAAGTCAGAGTTATTTAAGGATCTGGCAAATAACCAGGTAAAGATATCTGGCTGCTTAGATTTTCTAACAAAAATGCAAACCACTTTTAAAATAGTTGTAATACTTTAGAAGTTGTTGTGTATAAAGAAAACATACAAAGATGTGCAAGAATCAAGTGGAAAAGTAATAAGGGAGAAAAAACCAAAGACAAATCAAGACCATTTTACATGGCTAGACAAATTGCATATTAACCCCAGTGAACTTACTTTTGATCACATCCTTCTCAAATGAAGTCTTTTAATCTTGAGAGAGAAATTAGAAAGTATCTGTCAAGGCTGTGACCCGGCAGCCCAGGAGCACTGCAACAGGTCACAGGCTACTGAGCCTACATGGCCTTGGGACTAAGACTTGTCAGGCTTGCTCTGTCTGAACTTGTCTTGATGTGTCAGAAGCTTTGTTTTTACTTGACTCAACTCTACCGGATATTTGGTTGTTTGGTTGGGGTTGTTTTAATGATCACGTGACTGTAACTACTTCTATTTCTGCTTAACTTTTTATGCTGCAATGATAATAACAAGTAGCTATTCTGTAAAGTGAGATATGCTTACAACATAGTAATGTGTGCAAGCAGAAATACAGGCCTCGTTGAGGTCTCCCAAAGTGAGAACACTGGCCACTGTGGAGCTACAGGCATGAGACAATAGTAGATGGAGACCCAACTGACATTGGAGATCCCAAGGACAGAGATCTTATTGGTGGTCAGTTAAGGAAATTGAGCTAGGGAAAGGAAAAAAAAACAGTTTTAGGGGTAATAAAGAGAACAAAGAATAAGCTAGCAAACATAAATTATGACTGCGAATGGAGTAGAATAACAAAAAAGCCAACACCACATTCTGGCCTTCAAAGGACTTGCAGCACACTGTAATCCTTCTCCACCAACATGCACGCACACACACCAGACTCAAATCTGTGCCCTTAGGACCCAGAAAGGCAGTAGCAGCATGAGCATGACACCAGGACCCACAAAGTCTATATGTAACAGACATAACTGGATTGCCATTACTGAGACTTCTCCATTCCACTTCTTTATTTGTTGCAATAATTAAATGTGGACTAGTAATAATTGCTTGAGTAGATCAATTATACAAATAATAAATTCTTGGTTTTATGTACGTAAGTTTCCTTTTTGCCCACAACATGATTTTAGCACTTTGTGTTGTATGAGTATCTAGAGAGTTCCTATAGTAGTAAAACCAGAAGGAGCTGCTATTCTGTATGCAAAGCAAATTCACTGCAATGATTAGTACAGCTTTCATCTTATTCCAATACCTATGAATGAGAGATAAAAAAACATATCCCAGTTGAAGGAATAGGTTTGTTTCTCCAATTCCTCTGCAGATAAATGTGATTTTATGCAGCTGACCTCCAATATTTCTGCAATGGGGTTGTGATTGCTATGATGCACGTGGCATTTTAACTTGCTCTGAAAAGGAACCAGCATATACCTACACCATCATTCATCTAGGTCTTCATCACTGTACTAGGGAGAATTTAGTTGGTTACTAGAAATAACATGGAACCCATCACTGTGTTTTGTGATTGTGAAAAGAGATTAGTCTACTTATGACTGTGTCATCAATGAAAATGAACCATGATAAATAATAACAAATACTTTAGAAACTTCTTATTTTGGATTATGAATGTGATTTGAATAAAATATAACATGCATATAGTCATTTTTCAAAAGTGAAAAGATAATCAAGAGGAAAAATACATAACTCCTGACTTCAAATATTTTTCTTTTTTTTTTGTTTAAGATATACTCATAACCGAACCATTAACTGAGACAGTTTACGGTTGCCTGAACTTATGACTTTATTTGCTGCTCTGAAGTTCTACTTAACATTGCTTCTGTGATAGGCAAGAAGAAACACATCTTTTTCCACTAGCATTTAAGATAGAATTTAATGCACAGAATTTTCTAGGAACAGCTAAAAGTTCTGTGGGAAATAGACAGTCATGAAATCCACACCAAAGCTACCAATCCACAAACTAAGAGATGACAACTCTCTATAAATCTGGCAGACTTTTGGCAAAATTGTCTCTGAAGATGTCTCACATGAAGCATGACAAGAGCAGATCATCTTAGATGTCAACACAGCTTATACCTGGTCTCAGTAAAGAAATTAATCTATATTTTGTTTTCACACCTATCTTAAATACTAGCATTTTTTGAAATATTCGCATTTCTTTTCTTTAAAAGGAAAGTAATCTGAAATGTTAAGATCTCCTTTGAGGATGTCATTCCCAGCAAAGGGAAATTCATAATGAATGTTCATTAATGTTCTTTATCAGTTCATTAAAGCTGCTTGTGCACTATGTTTATGAACATCTTTGATAAACATTTGGATTTGTTGTGCATGAACTGCTGATGAATAGTCATTAAACTGTCCCTAAGTTTATTCATTATGAGCGCTTATTAATTTCTCATGAATTATTATATAATTCAAGCTGCTCTAGCAGTCATCTATAAACAAAGAACAATTATTCACCGTATGTATTACTTATTAGAAATAAAAATATAACCTTATTTCACAAGACTAATGCAAAGAAAATATACTTTGTTCTGGCAGTAACTTAATCAAATCTAAAGCAATTTCAGAGAAAACTACTGGAAATTACATTGTAATTTGGAGACATGCTTTCACTTATGAATCATCTCGCAGCCAAATTGGATCCATATTGCTGCAGAGTAGCACTTCCTTCTTGAGTATGCGTGTAAAGATGTCCAGATCTGTCCGGTATATTGAACACTCTCTTATATATACTGCTAATATTAATGGAATACTTTCTGCTGGAAGTGGAGGTAGCTAACACACACTCTTCACACATATATCTTAACTAAATGTTAAGTAACATAGAAACTTGTCCTCAAAAAAAATGCGAACACATCACAACTGCAGAAACCTACACATCTTTAATTTCCCTTGTCCTATGCATAACTCTCACTACTTAGTCACATTTTTCCTTATGAAATTCCATAGCCTTCAGTGTCAAGTAATTCTTTATCACTTTGACTGTAGGACAGATCAGAAATTTCTGAACTAGATTTGTACAATTCAGATTGCCTACTAGCAATAATTTAGGAGGCCTTGCTATCTCTATGCTATGATAGATACATCAGTGCTTAGCATCTGGATAGCTTAGATACAGAAAAATTAAAGCAAGGCAAGATATGTTTACACTCTAGTTAGCCATCTGTAGTCATATCCATTGCACTCACACACATCACAAATCTGCTCTTAATGGAATTTTTTTTGTTACTCAGCAAACTATTAGTATTTAAGATTTGTCCAAGTTTTGACTAATAAACCTTGATGTTATGATCCTGGGGTTCAACTAATTATTGGGATAGAGATAATTTTTCACAAGTATCAGAAACTTAAACCTTCTGTTTCTATTCAAGGAAAGAAAAAAGTAAAGAGTGCAAGTAAAATAATGTCATAAGTCACTGTATTACAGTCACAGCAATTGCTGCAATTGAAAAAAAGTCAGGTAGGCTAATCATGATAAATGTGATAGAAGGTAAAAAGATGCTAGCAAATGCTAAAAGTGTTCATATAGGGTAGTTTCTGAAAAACTGGACAGATGCAAGAGAGATTTCCAGCAGAAAGAACACAATCACCATAAAAGGCTCACAGTACAAACAGTTAAGGTGGCTTTGTTTTAATAAGCTCAAGTTTGACAGAATTCCCTGTAACAAAATTCAAACTGAGATGAGGTCCTTTGGGCCTCATAATCAGTATATTAGTTTCACAGTATGGTACTTCCGCAGACTTCAATCAAAGCTTGCAATCTCCAGCAATACATTTGTATGAGTATACACTGTCTACACTAATAAATATTCAGCCATTTAGTAATGTCATTGTTTTCTATTTCTCAATGGACTACTCAGAAGTAATTTAAAACAAATTAGACAGAAAACATGAACTTATTTCTACTTTATAAAAATGGTAGTTAGTATTCCCTTTCCTCCCTTTAAGTACCTGATTTATTCACATAGGAAAGAGAAACAGCTTTACAGGCTTTAGGCTTTCCTCTACTGAGGCTCATCCAGGGCCACACATCTCAAATCTGATGCAAAGAATGTCTGTTACTCATGCAGCCATTCAAAATCACTTGTAAATATGAACATCTATTCGAATTGTAGAAGATTTCCATTAATGTTAGTGAGAAGAAAATCCATATTGGGGAGAATTCAACCTAATTGCTTCTCTTTCCTTTATCTTCTCTTTTGTAGCCTTTTTAAATTACCTTCTCTCTTCTCACTGGAGTCACAATTTTACTCTCTATTTCCCCCACATAGTTATTTTACCTCTTTTCATTTCTTTTCTAAAAACTAAACCATAAAGAAACACAATGTTTTGTTTGAATTCACTCCTTCAAATGAAATAAGACTAAGCTTTAATAAAAAGACCGCAATAATTAATATTCTAACACTAAGACCGTACCAGGAAATTTAGGTGGGCATATGAAAGCCAGTAAGCTTATCAGCCGTATTCTATCTGTAAAGAAAGAACTTCTGACTTCACAGTTTGTGCTTAGTTGCAAGAGCTATGAGCAGGGAGAGAAAGGCAAGGACCTCCTAAGCAACAGAGCAGTTGGCAGGGAGCACACTTTAACACCCTACTTCAGGGCGAGGGACATCAGATTCCAGTACTCCTTTCTCACAGCGAGCTTGCAAGCACCTCAGGAAGGGGACAATCTCAGCTCACATCTTCTCTCAGTAATATAAGGAAACAAAAAGACAATTAGAATCCTTGTACTGAAAATTCAGTTTTAATATCAAGTATATTTATGTTGATTCACATTTAGAAAGCTGAAAGTGCTGGTTGCAAAATCTCGTTTACTAATCTGAAAGCTTTATAACATTTTAGCATCTGATGCACAATACAAAAGTAAAAAATGAGTATTTCAATTTTTGAAGCAAAAGCTGTGTCAATGAAGTTAAGATCATACATCAAAAGGCAATGTGAGAAAAAGTGACTTAATTTAATAAATTAAGCACTTTTGTCATTATTTAATTATCTAAGAGTAATCAAAAGTGATAACTGCCTTTTCATAGATAAGGAAGTAATTCGAGGAATAAGGCTGATTGAGGAAGACTATCTCATGGATTCTTTTTCTGGAATAAGCTGATTTGATAAGTATCATTTGGAAGAGCAAATCATTAAAATGTACACATGAGGAAGTGGTAGCTGTAAATTGAAGTATGAAAAAGACGTAAGCAATCAGAAAATGTACTTGGAAATAATTTTTTTTAACCATTGACGAGCTGATAGAAACATCACAGTCCTTTCACACATCGGCTCTTTTTTTCCTATATTAGAAAATAATCTTTGCTTTATTTGCTGCTTACATGGTTAAAGACAGACTGGTAGATTTTGCACATTTATCTAACACATGCAAAATGCTTTTTTCATGTGCTGAGGAGTTCTTCCAAAGACTAGACTTACTGGCATGATGGGGTTTTGTTTGACAGAGAATGGTAATTAGAAGACTTGCAACACCTTGCACGCTAGTTTTTGTTAAGCATTAGAAACTGAACATTCCGCAAATTCTGGTGAAATGTGAGCTATTTCCTTTTCCACACTCCATCTTATACTCCACCCTGATGAACACTGTGCCCTCCACATACTCTCTAAATCATGCAATGCTATACTAAGTTTTAGAAGGAGAGACTGCTGGAAGAGGTAGATTCCCCAGCTGAGGGGATTCTAAAAGTAATGAAACTTTGAGAGTTCAGAGATGGGCATTTTGGTGAAAAGCACTGGATATAATAACCTTGACCACTAACAAATACCTACTCAAGACTACAGCTAAGGAGGAGAGCAGTGCTGTGTCTCTTTACTTTCCCTGAGACAATTTAGAAATATCCAGAGCTCCACACCTACTCACACTGCTTGCCCTCTGCTCTGGAGTCCATAAAACATGGTAGCAGTATGCAAGACTTTGCACAGATAAAGAACTGTTCTTAATCTCAGTACAGTTATCTCTACTCTTAATAGCATATTTAGGTAATTTCCAGTTTGAAATTAGCTTTTCAGTCCCTCAGTGCTTGCCATCAAATTTCAGAAGTCTTCTCCAGAGGAGTGAACGACAGTTTTGGCCTTATCCCAGCAACTGACAGCAGGGAAATATCCAGAAAATTATCTAGGTGGTAGAAATTATAATTCTTTTGTTTCGTGGTTTTGTTTTTTTTTTTCCTTTCTGAGCTAAATATTATCTGAATGACACCAAAGACAGGTAACATCATCTATACCAGTAAGAACATGAATTCGGACACTGCTGTAACTTACGTTAGAAAAACTGTTGAATCACCTCAGAAAACAGGTCATCCAGCTGACGCAGGAATACACCACAGTTGAAGGCTAACCTGCATCTCAAGTATAAGTGGATTCATGTGCAGTGAGTGAAGTCTCCCTTTTGCCTCTCATCCTCAGTGTTGCTTTGATTTATGAAAAAATACAATTCTGAACTCAGATCACCTTAGTTCTTAAGGACTGAATTAATTTGTATAAAACCTATCAAATCAACACACTTATGAGATAGTAGTTAAAAGTTTATCTCTTTGAAGGTTTAACCAGTAGGACTTTTTTTACTAACTGTTCCTTATAATGAAACACTGAGCGCTCCTCCAACTGTGCATTGTCCAGCTGACACTTTGTCAGCTGTCTATATTCAATCACCTCAGTTCTTTGTAACTGCCCAGTTTTCCATGAAATTAAAGTCTTCTTCATAATGTTCTGATGCTTATCATAATAGCAAAAATATTACTCACACATCTCTAGATTAAAGTAAGATTTTCAAGTCACTCCTTATTTAACTAGATATTATTTTAAAAAGCTAGGAGAAGATTTCCGGTAGAAGCCTCCTAACTTTAGGAGCAAATCCTTCTGCTGATGCCAAAGAGTTATGCAGATCTAGAAGCATTGAGCAGGAAAGAAAGATCATTTCGGAACTGATCCCTTCAGAAATCTTGGAGGGTACAAAAGTATAATAGTCAGAAATGCCTTTGGAAGTTAGGAACCCAAATTCCATTTAAAAAGTGAATGAACTTCTAAAGCCTAGAGTTTTAGTAAATCTTCCTTTAAAAACCAAAGAACAGACATCAAGGCTTTTAGAAAAAGTTGCTCTTTAAGCCTCTAAACTCATCTGTCTCTAATGACTGTAGTAACTGGGCACACATTAGTGCACCCTCTACACTGAAAATGTTAAGTTAAAAAAGACATTTCTTTTTTAAACTGTGAGTCATAAAGACAGAGAGACAAAGTAATTAGCACAAGGTCATCCTGTACCTGAACTCAGAACCAAAACTATATCATTCAAGTTCCTAGCTCTCATCTCAGCCAGTAACCTATCCTAAATCGTAAAATAAATGTAAACTCCTATTTCCATCCCAACAGAGGCTGATGTATTAAAAGAGACAGGAGTAATTCCTCACTCAATGGATTCCTAACAATTGATACACCAACCAGGCTCTTTGCATTAGGAACTGTTCTGTTGGTTTCTTGGGGGTTTTTTTGCCACTCTTAGGTATTACCTGCACATACTTTTAAGGTATATCAGAAGAAGAAAAATTTTTAGAGGTTATGTGGTCCTGTAGAGAGATTGCTTCTTCCATATGCCTGTGGTTCCAGTCTGCTGAGACACAAAGGACCACTATGAATCTATACGTGTAATCCCTGGTGAGCCATCAGCTCAAAAGCATTCCTCGAATTATAACTACATTTGTGCTCACAAAGGGCTTCTCCTTTCCGTGAGTCTTCCAGTGGCTAGTGAGACTGCAGCTGTGTGTAAAGAGGTCACCACACTCTCTACACTCAAACAGACATTTTCCATGGGGTATCACCTGGTGCTGGGTCAGAACTGAGGGGCAGCTGAAGCTGTCCTGGTACTGTTTGTACATGCAAGCCTTGTTTGCCATATGGCCACGCTGGTGGCAGAGAAGTTTCGAGGTGCAGTTGAAACTTTTACTGACATTGTGCAATGATTAGGACTCTGTCCAGTTGAAGGTCTTCCTGAAACCACAATGTCCTAGAAGTCTCTCACGTTACAGCTTCTCTTCCCAGCCATCTTCTGTCTGTTTGTCCTCAAAGGGCATTTTCAAAGTGCTATTTTGAGACATTTCATCCCTCTGACAACTTAGGTCATCATTGTGGAATACCTTTTCTCATTGATCTCCTGATGATAACTTCTGTTTTAATATGTGTCCAAATCTTTCCTGATCATGAGAGACTCAATTTTTCTCCAAGTCTATCAACCACTATTGCAGGTAAAAAAAAAAAAAAAAAGAAAAAGTAATTTGCTATAGTCTGCAAACAGCAGACTGATTTTTTTAGTACCTGAGAATAAGCAGACCAGTGTGAAAACACAAAAAAAATAGGTCTTGCCACTTCAGGGATGGTGAATACTTCCTCCTCAGCTTTCATTTGCAGTGAAAGAAATGGTTTTGAGGAGCAGAAGTATTCTGGGTAGAAAGGAACATGGGAAGGAAGACCAGAAGGAAACAGAAAATTATTTGAGAAGGCACAAACTAACTGCCGATTGGTTAAACTAACCCTTCTGAAATAGCAGTTTAAATATGCTCATATATATCACAACCTGAACTGATTCCAGGTTGTACAACCACCAAGATCAAGGCTTTCATTGAGATCAGTAGCATGGTAGGGGTAGGAAAACACTTTGTTTGATGTTTTCTAAGGCATTGATACTATTTTCTGTTAACAAGACTAGTAATCTTCACCAAGTTTTCAAGTTGTAAGAAAACATTATGACCATTACCTTTTGACCTTTTGCAGTTCTCAGGCTTAGAAGGCTTTAAATCCAACTCAAATAGGCATAGTCTGATTCAACTAATAGTTAAAAAACGACACAGGAATAAGAGAGTTATGCCTACCTCTGCATATACTAGGTATGCAGCAAGCCAAATTGCTTCCTACTTTCTATTCTATAAAAGCATGTGAGTTACAAACATCAGATTTGTGTCCCACCCTCAAAAAAATCTTGTCTGATAATGCCTTAGGACGAGCACAAATGAGTAAGAATCACTTTTTTTCCTTAGGTACTAAAATCCTCAGATTAATACAAGCTTCTGTCTTTCAACCCTTACATTTAAACCAAAAGCTTCTTGCTGTAAAGACCAAGAAGGAAAAACGCCATCATAATTTCTGTTTTGACGTTCTTTACTGAGGTGACAGATGTGATAGTGGATTTGCTGATGTGGACTGAACTAGGGTTCCTAGAACAGCCATGCTAAATGTTAGAGTCATCTGATCAGGCCATATTATTATGAAATCCTGCACCAGAAGCATTTTCTGCTTTCTGTGCCACCCTCAGTATCCTGTTCTCCTGCACACAAACTTATGTGCTCCTATTATGTACAGCTTATTACACATTCCTTGAGAGACCTTCAGTTCTTTACCTGCTAAAAGCATCTTCTATTTGAGTTACGGTTGCTTGCTTTATTTATCCTGAATATTTCTGGTTTGGCTGTTCAAAATCAGGCCATGGTCAGTTAAGCTGAGTGCTGGAAGAATCACATAGTTTCATAGAAGGCACCATCTTCACAGAGGTCACCACAGAGCCTTTAAAGGATCTCTAAACCTGGAAAAAAACCACTGTTGAGTTGCAGTCTTCAAATCTCTCCAGTCAGATCATGTATCTTTGAGAAATAATCACACATCTCACACTGTTCTTTCACATTGCTGTGGTGCTACAGAATGGATCAAAGAATACCACTGGTTATATTTTTTTCTTACTCCAATTTGATGTAAGCACAGATGTTTGCCTGTGGACTTGAAATAAAAAACCTGAAAATGTCACATGGGAGAAGCATTCTTTCATTTCAGCATAAAAGAATACACATTTCCTTTCTTCAACTGAATCTGCACTGAAATACAAGGCTTTTCTGGGTCAAATTTTAAATCAGCTTTAGAGAATGGTGCATTTAAGATCCTGGTACTAGTTCCTAGACCTACTGAGAGTAATGTTAAGTAGGTTTGAGAGGCCAAATATAATTTCTAAGCCAGTACTTTCCATGTCCATCATTTCCTCTCATGTGCACTCTTGGATGTATCACTTTCAGGGTTTTCAGGTTCAGTATTTATTTCCAAATACTATCAAGTCCCAATGAAAGTTGCCTAACATGTCCTTAGTCTTTTTGAGCTTCCAGCTTCCACTTGTGCAAGAAAATGATGCAGACTTTGAAAAGCATGAATGTTCACTAAGAGTACAGATATGGCAAAAATGAACATCTGTGCATTTATTTCTTTAATGCACAGGATTTAATTTAGAGGATTTATTTGTATCTTAAATTTATAAGCAGGAAAAGTCAATGTTTTGTGCAGGGCACTTCGTAACAGAAACTGCAATTTGGTCACAGAATCACAGAATGTTAAGGGGTTGAAATGCACCTTAAAGATCATACAATGCCAAACCCCCTACCACAGACAGGTTCACCTTCCTTTCAACCAGGTTGCTCAAGGCCTTATCCAACCTGGCTTTTAACAATGCCAAGGCTGGAGCATCCCCAACCTCCCTGGTATCACCAAAAACCAATAAATAAACTGTCCAATCAGTTTGTTAGGTTAGAAAGCTGACATTTCTTTATTCAGTGCTGAGGTACGTGGTGGTCACACATCTCCCTGCCAGAATCACCTTTTATCCACTTGGATCGGATTTCACAATTACTATGTTGGCTTTATTAGTTTCTTCTTTATCTTGGGAGTCCTGCCAAATGTCCTTGTTGTCCATAAATTCGGCATTCTTTGTGTCCATTATCTATGGGCATCCTTTTTCCCAAACTATGTTAACTTCCTTCCCCCAGGTCTGAGATCTCTGAAGTATGTCAAGCCTTAAATTTTAATTTGTTTTTCTGACATATAGACATCACTTAGAGCTTGCTTGCTAGCTAGTATATGTTTCACAGATTAAATCTCCCTTTTTGCTGATTAGGTCCCAACATTTTCCTCCACTGCTGCATAGACTCCTTTTTAAAGAAATATAACCTGTTCAGTAACACTGCGCAAGTTGTTCCAGTGTCTAACTACCCTCACAGCAAAAAAATTCTTCCCAGTATCTAACCTAAACTTCCTTTCTTTCAATTTTATCCTATTACTATATTTTCTGACAAATAGTCCCTCTCCAGCTTCCCTGTAGGCCCAAAACAAATACAAATAATCCTTTGTTTTCCACAGGAATTTTAGCAAAAAAGAAGTTTTTCTATTTTTTCCTTCAGTTGATAAAGTAGAATTAATCATAGTATTTTTAAGTTTTCATCAAAGTAGAAACACTTGTAGATTTGACATACCTTACTTGCTGACTTGTGACAGCCTGTATGTCTGAGCCTTAAGCCTTTCTCTTTTATTCTGCAAGTCTTCTTCCACTTTTTAGCATAATTCATTGTATGATCAGCCTCCAGTTCCCATCTGGCAGGTAAAAGTGCCTCTTGTAGGCACTTAGGCTGACCTACTTCACTGTGTGTAAGTAATGCAGATCTCATGTGTTCCTGATACTTTCACAGCTCATCATTACCATCCGTTCAGAAAATCCCTCATTGGATTATCATTCCCTACAGCTCTGAGCCAGTCCTGTAAAAAGCGCAGGTGAGTGCACTTTGGGAAAAAACCGAAATGGCAAAATATTAAAGGCTTGGTATAGACAAATCATTATCACTGCAACAAGTCAAAAGGGAGATTTCTGTTGTTTCCTTACTGCCTTAGAGATAAAAGCTTTCAACCAGGCTCTGAGCGGTCCCAGATGGAAATCTTATGCTGGAACAGTTACCTGGATGCATCTACATGGACCGTATTCCCAGGCCCAGCTCTTTTGGCAAGCTATGCAGGAACTGTAACAAGGTAAGCATGCCCTTGATCTGCTCCTTTTTATGCTCTCTGCCTTCAGTTCCAGATGCATATCAGCTCCACAGATACTCCCCCAGCCTACTGGAAGCAGAGTTGTCTGAACCACTGGCACTGCTTCTCCATGCTGATGCTTTCCTCTTGCGGAATTACTTCTTCCCTCTGCTATCTTGTGTTCAGGTTTCTAGAGAACTATTAAGTGTTTCTAGGTGACAAGCAAGACTTACCCGTTGAAAGTTACCCAAATAATCATAACTGAGCTTAAATTGTGGACAGGTACAGATTTTCCCAGGCTGAAACAAAATAGGAATGCAAGGTCTGAAAAACCTGCTGACACTGAGTATCTTGACATTTTGCCATGCCTATACAGAAGGGCTAATTACCCCATTAAAATGAGTCCTACTTTTCTCAAAAATTAATGACAGTGTCATGCCAATCCATAAGTTCCCTTGTTTATGTCACTCTCCTCCCACATTTCAGAGCTAACCTTGACTCTGGTCTTCATCATTATATTAAAACATACCCTAACTAACTTTCCAGCAACAGCATTCTACTTTTAACAGTTCACGTAGCAGGTAGGATTTTCTTCCCCACTCTAAGTTATGCAGGAATTGCTGACTTGTAGTATTTAATACCTGATGAAGATCAATCAAATCTAGTCCTGTACCTCTGAGTCAGCAGCAGCAGGAAAGTATTGACGGACTAGCAAGGGCAAAACAAACACAGGCACATCAAGAAGTGTGTCACTTGAATGAGTCAAAAAAAGAAAGAATTAAAATTAAAAAAAAATATATAAAATTTACTGCTGCCTGCTAAAGGAAAAACAAAATCAGCAACAGGCTCTGAAACAACAGTGTTCATTGAAAAGTACTTTTCTAGAATTTCTGTCTTTCTTGGATGTAATCCAAACACAAAGGAGGTGATAATTCTAAGAAGGGCCATTTACAAGTTTACAAAGCATTTTGCAGCTGCTGTTTGTGTTCTCATCCACAGATCAGCTAGCCCAAGGAACAGGGTTCAGGGCTCAGTCCTGCTACAGAGAGTGAGGCTGTTTAGCAGTTATCAGCTGACGGTATGAAGTACACTGAAGGACCAGGACAACCACAGCTGTCTGTAGGTTATCTCTGTCAGACCACGTAAAAAGTTCTTGCAAATGAATATATATATATATATATATATATATATATATAGTTAAAACGCTAGAGATTAATGTGATGGGAGAAACACATGAAACCACGTTTGAATTTTCAAGCTAAGCCTTACAAAATTCCAGCACAACGAGCACGCTTACTGCTGATGGCCAACCTCTACACAACATTAAGTATCACCACTACGAACACAAATCTGTGTCTTTGCCCTGTCTGTGAGCACAGTGACTGCAGCCCGGGCCAGCTCGGTAATGGGAGCCACGTCCTTCCCTCTCCTCTTGCTCTCCTCATTTACTCCCAACCTTTCCCAGCTGGCACTACCTCCCTTGCTCCCGAGGCTGCATCTCTGCCCTGCCCACTCATCCCGTGAAACATTGAATTTTATGTTTTCTTTAGCACCTCACATCCATAAAGTTATTGTCTCTTAAATATAGGAAAAGAGAAATAAGTATGCAGCTACAAATGAAAATAAACAGTCCCAGAGTCACAACATCACACGGCATCTCGCATTCTGAAACACCAAGAGCTATCTTGGCAAAGCCAGAACTCTCTGACTCATGTTTAGTATCAAATTTACTTATTTCAAGACAATTGATGTTTCATGGTATGTCTGATTTAGGAGAGTGATACAAAATATGCAACTGGAAACGTAAGTTACACTTAGCAAAACATACAGCAATCTTAAAACACAGCTCAGTCACACTATTGACCAGAGTACCATTACCAGTCTTTATAAGGTGCTGGAGGCTGCCAGAAAGAAATATGTGGGCTGAAACAAGCTCAGGCTTGTTGCTCTCTTCTAAATAGACATTTATGCAGAAAATCATGCTATGAAAAGCCAGTGTCCATAAAGGAGACAGAGGAGTCCTGCAACTTTATTTGAATAAAGGGAGAGAGTCCACTGGGGCATATGCCTGCAGGACTTTGTTTCTCAAGGTTTTGGAGGGCAGCCTCCTTTTATTCTAAACTCCTGGCCGCATGTTGCCCTCTTCCTTTCCCCATTGGCTGAGGTACCAGGAAGGTACAGCCTTCCCAAAGCGCCTACCACCTATCCACACCTTGAACCTGTCATTTTACCCCAGAGTTCAGAAACTCAGGCTCGTGCAGGCCCTTGTCTGTTTCAGAAGCAGAGCTGCCTGGGCTCTGTAACAAACCTGCTGCCCAAAGCCAGTGGAGACATTAAGACCCATTTCACAGACATTAACACCCAGACCTTTGCCCATCGAATTGTTTGTAAAGACATTAGCACACGTGTTCTCTATCACATTGGAACAGGTTTCCCAGTTGTGGATGGCTCACCCCAGAAGTGTTCAAGGCCACGTGGGGTTCTGAGTAACCTGGTCTAGTGGAAGGTGTCCCCAGCCGTGGCAGGGGGATTAGAACTTGAAAATGCTTAGTAATCCAACCCAAAGCATTCCATGATTCTAAATACTTTTGCTAGTTTGGTTTTTATGTTCCATATTAAGTGGAACCACATATTCGCTCTCTTCCTCCCCCACGCTAGCCTAACACCTTGAAATATTCATATTCCCTCATGAACTCAGGGAGAGACATTTGCGCCTCCTGACAGTCCATCCGCTGATGGATTGGCTGTTTAGTGAAAACAAAGGCCACCATCAGGTACCCTTTGCGCTGAGGTGCAATCAGCCACCTCACAGCGGCTGTGGGCAGTCACAGCCTGCCTTGTTCCCGGAGCTTCACAGCTCATCTCCCTCGCTCATTGCCTCTGAGCATTCTTCTGTTGCAGGGCTTTGTTGGGGAGCAAAAGTCTTCAGTCCTTTTCTTGCTTTAAAAAGTAGAACAAGCTCTAGAGGAATTGAAATACTTATTCTGGGTTTACTGTGGTTGTATTGCTTCTAAATTAGCAGAAACAGTTGCTTCCTGTTAACGGAGAGAGACATAGGGGTCAAATATGCATATGGGATTTCACTGGGCTTATTTGACATGCTTTTGAAGGAATAGCAGTGTAAATAATCTATCATGGCAAATTTATAAAGTAAGATTTTCTATTGAGCTATAGAAACAGTGAAACTGTAATTGGAACAAATAATTATGCACAGTAAAGAAAGATAAACTCAGTGCAGATTAATTAGGGCTGAGACCTAAATTTGTGACCTTCGAAGGTAGCAGTGGGCCTTTATTTATCAAAAACTTTATAAAGTCAAAAAGCATCTGTGCTATTTTAAAAGCAAAACCAGTGAGAAACTCCAAGTCAGAAGTACAATTTAATAGGAAAAACTAAAATAAATGCAACAGTACAAAAAGAAACCACCGACAGAGTCAGGATACAACCTGACACCCTGTCAGTCAGGGTGTTGGCAGCAGTCCAATAAAATGATGGCTGCAGTCCTCCAGAGTTCTGTTGAAGATGGTTCTGTTGAAGCAGTAATCCTGTAGAAAAGGTCTGGTCTTCACCTGAAGGTCCAGTGGTAGCTCTTGTCCTCTGGGAATCCAGTAGGTAAGGGCTGCCTCTGGTGTTCGAAATCTTAGCTTATATTCAGGATGGGATGCTTGGTTCCTCCCTCTGGGCAGAGCAGCTCACAATGGGAGGATGTAATTTTATCAGTCATGTGGTGACACTAGATGGCCTATTAACAGGAGATATCCCCCCTAGAGGGAGGATGGGTCATGGGAGAGATAAGGAACGCTGCCCCACCTGGTTTCGACAGCTGGCCCATTAACAGAAGGTAGTCCAGTGAGAGGAGGCAAGGGACACAGCCCCACCTGGTTTCAACAGCTCATGAAGATGGTAACAGAATAAACTGCAACCCAGGACAGTATTTCATTATTCCCTTGAGATTCTGCCTATTTTTTTAGGTTTTCTGTATGCAATGGCAGCAGGTGTTATTATATTCCATAAACATTCATACAATCTCTTTGCTATAGAATGCTGCATGTGTTTGTATTTTCTCTCAGTTCATAAGGACTGTTCCTCCTCTGTTCAATGTTTCTGTTTCTCTTGCATTACTTAACAGTTTGAATCACAATTACATTCTTTCCATAAATGACCACTGAATTCTTAATCAATAGTATTCAGAATATTTTTAAGGTTTGAGAGTCTATAGTAATATCGACTTAATAAATATGTTCATGAGGGGGTTTTGTGACAAACTTTCATTTAAAAATCATCTTTCTCTGAAAGAGTGTGCTTCCAATTGCACCCTCATGGACAAATTGGGAAGAAAAATGTAACTATGCAGAAAATGCAGAAAATGTAAAAAATTGCATATAGATATAGCTTTGATATTTTGTTGGTTTTTATTTTGTGGGTTTGTTTGTTGGTTGTTTTTGTGAGTTTTTTTTTTTTTTTTTTTATTTGAGGACAAGAGATTCATCACTTATTTTTATTTCTGTTAAGCAGAGAGCTCTGCTAGTTTGGAGAGAAAACAGATGCGAGCTTATTTTCTATTTTTCAGAAAAATAGATCCCCTGCTGTCATTTCCAAGTTAAAGACTAATTAGACTTACAGAGATATTTCCAGGAAGATGAAAATAAATGTAGGGACCTGATCCTGGGAAACACAGAAAATTTGGAATGATAGTGAAACTAATGTTAATAACAGATGAGTTCCTATTTTTTTTTACCCCTCTGAGCTGAAGTTCATCTTCCATATAATGAGGCCCATGCTTAGCAACTAGAATAAAAGTTCAAATATAATCTGTTAAATATTGGCAATTTCGAAGCAGGTTACATACTTTGCCTTGCAAGCATAGGGACTTTTTGTTTCGTCAGAAAACAAAATTGTTCTGTACACAGAGAACAGTTATTTTATGCTCTATGAATCAGGATTGACATATCCCATCTACAAGATAGAAACTATCAAACTGTATTATATTTCTGGCAGAAAGACTTTTCATGTCTTTTATTTTTCTTCTGTTCCTAGCAGAAAGCTAGTGTTTGAGATGCTGTTGATATTGCTATAGTCTTAAAGACTTTTCAGAAAATCAAAAATCAAGCTTTGAATACACCAAGACATTTCAGAGAAGGATTACATAGGTTAATTACCATAAAAATTTGGAAGGGACTATTAGGTTATCTAATCTAATCTTACCTAATCTAACCTCCCATGCCAACACACCACTACATTTCCCATAATTACATATGGTGTCTTTGCTGAGGTAAACTTCCCCCAAAATGCATCTTTCAGAAAGGTCTCTTCCTCAAGACCTGCTGAGGGCTTTCAATAGCTTGTCACAGTGGTTTACAACTTGTTAATACCTTGGCATTATTTCCAGTCTAGTTTCTAAAGAGGGATTTTTTTGTTATGTTTACCCAACTAAGGATAGTTTCAGAATTAGCATTTTCTCTACAAATGCTTTTAGTCATCAACCAAATAATCAAGATACTTTTCAACTTCTTTGGAACAGAAGCCTAAACTCTCTTAAATATCTTTCTAGAACAAGGCTTTTTGAGTATAAATTTTTCAGCTTTTCTATACTTTCTCCTATATTTCAACATCCTGTCAGAAACTGTATGTTTTATTCACATAATTGCAAAATTCATAGTATTCATACAAAATAGGTCTGGAAAGATACTAGGCAAATTTGTCCAATTCATCCACTACTTCAGGGCAGGATCAGCTATATGTATTCTTGATCCAGGCTCATCTGACTTGTTCTTAAAAAATTCCACCACTGGAGAGTCTATAACCTTTCTAGACAGTCTATTCCAACCCTTTTCTGTTTTTACTACTAGAAAGTAAATCTTCAAACTAAAATACTTCAAATAAGACTTTTCTAATGCTAAATAGAATGTAAGGATTTCTTCACAATCTTGTTATCTGTTATAGAAACGTACTTGATTTTTACAACAGCACAGTCCTTCACTCATTTTCAGCTTGAAATTTACAGTAGGTTCCGAAGCTCTTTTCTGCAAAATTAATATCCACCAGTAGTTTCCTTCCTTGTATTTTTCAGTTGTCTATTCTGATATTGTTCTCTCCAACCCTGTATAGAGGTAAAATTATTCCATTCATATTCACTGCTGCCTCTTTTGTACATTTCTAGGTCTCATCAGCTCCTTGAGGTTACAGCACTGAGTTAGTTTCTTTGCCTTATGATTCACCAGCTCTCGCCAGTGATTCAGGTTTTCAGCAATGTATGGAATCTTTCAATAATGCATATATTACTCCTGGAGATGCAAGTTAGTATTCCACAGTGGGCAGCTGTCAAAGCTAGTCAATGGTACTTTGTCTTAAATGCTGCCCTTCACTTAGCATTTAGGGACATTGTTCAGAATTATTGTGTATGTGCCTTGCTCAGACTTCTCACATACTCAGAGTTCTCACATTTGAGAAATATGAGATCCTTATTGAGATCCTAAAATCTTCTCTGATGAAAGGTACCTACAGCCTTTCTTCAAAAATCAAAGAGAAAGATTGCACTTAGCAAGACATTTGCATACATACTGTAGATGATTTTTACACCAACCAAGCAATGTAACTGAGAAGGAGTTATGACAGCATTTTTGGAATATTAAAAGAAAAATTGAAGTCTGATGGTAGAAATAAATTCACATAGAGAATCTACTCTGATTTCTTCATAAGGTAATTTATGATGTCAGGTGTCAAGTTAACTTGTGGAAGAATCATATCTGGTTTCTCTATAGTATAGCAACATTCCTAGAAGAGTATCAGCTAAGGCTGTTGTCCCTAAAAGAGGGATTCATCACCTGGTGTGCAATAAGCCAGTCTCACACACAGAGCCCAGGTATTCTTTTATTTTATATTTGTCCAAAGACGAGTACTAGGTGATAAACCCACAAAGCTGATTATCAAAAGTTTGCACTCCATACATTTTAGCAAAAAAGAGAAATCATGGTTCATTGGCTACAAAGTTATCTAGTTTTCTTTTTAATTAGTGTTCTCCCTTCTGCTGGTTGAATGATCCTCTCACTTCTCATGCTAGTTAGTTCCATGCTCAGTCTTTCTCTTATTTTAGTGGGTGGGTTTCTTGAGTCTGTGGTGGCGACCCTTACCCAGACAGCGCGGTGAGCAGCTGCAGTGGGAGCTGCTCGTGGAGCTCCGGATGCTCGGATCCCCAGGCACCAGGCCTTGGACTGCCGATTCTTTGCATAACAAAGGGCACGGGACCTGTGCCCAGCCAGGGGAGGGGGCAGGGCGGGGAATCGTCAGGAAGGGTTTTGTATCTCTAAGTATCTTCCATAAAAGTGAGAAAATAATAAGGATGGAAATAAACTTGGTTTACAGGTATATTCTGTTTATTAAAAATTAGGCAGTGTAGAAAAATTAGAGCCCAAAAGAGATTTAACTTAGACTTTACACAGAAAATTAAAATGAAAAGCAGAAAGGGAGGTTTTTCCCATAAGGGCAAATGTGCTGTTACAGACTTGCTGGTACTGCACATTAAAGGCAAATCTTTTGCTTCAATTTAGCTTAAAGACTGATAGGAATTCAATGGCAAAATACTTAATGGAAATGATAGGAGAAAATTGTAAAAAAAAACTTTTACTGCCTACTGTGAAAAAAAATTAGGGACCCTCGAACTTTTTGTACTGAAGTAATTCATGTATAGAATATGAGCTGAATGGAAGATACCATTAATAAGTATAAACATAAGATTTTGTAAGTGCAGTATTCTACGTTTACCTAAATTCTTGTTTACAGCCTTAAATTATTTCGATGGGAATGCTTTACTATTTCAAATTGTGATCATGATGAATCAAAAGAAATAATAACACAAAAGTAGTGTGCTTGTCTTTGGTAGTGGGCACTAATTTGATGAGAACCATCATACGTATCATTATCTTATTCATCATCACCTAAAGGCAATATTGCTCACTACTAGATTATGTGACACCAATGTTGCACTACATTCTTGCCTTAGAAGACCACATTGCAAGTGCCTGCTATGGACTCCAAAAGTCACACTGATTAGACATGTCCATAGAGAAGGGAATGATTGAAGTTTTCTGAACCCAAAGTGTGCCCAAACCACACACTTTGGGTTTCCTGAAGTTCAAACAACTGGCAACTAGAAGAGAGCCTTGAGGATGCTTTGCACATCTTTCCTCCTTTCTATATACCCTTCTCTGAATATCCATTTTTGGTTGTATCAGTGACAGGATGCTTGATTAGAACTATGACTTAACATAGCATTACCTCCTGGTGCTCATATATGGCAAAGGTACAGTAACAACTTGTCAAGACGGACACATTTTTGTTGGTTTGTGTAGCAAGTTTTATCAAGGAGACAAATTTTGCTATACTGTCTCAGTTTGGACAGGTG